>CAJQZN010016236.1:0-23538 GCA_907164685.1 Colias eurytheme | reverse complement strand
TTTTTTTTTTTGAAAACGCGGGCGAAGCCGCGGGCGGAAAGCTCTACTATAGCTTAGATAAAATTGATATGAAAATTATTAATTCATAGTGTCACATTTTCACATAAATAAGAGGACAAATAGGCAATGTAAAATATAGAATACGCTAATTTTATTTGTTGTTTGTTCTCTATACGTTGATGTTATATATTTTATTCAATAAAAGAGCAACTATGGAGTTTCTTGCCGGTTCTTCTCCATAGATACTGCTTTCCGAATCGGTGGTAATTGTTAAAAATATGTATTGACCATTCGAAAGTGCTTCTAAAAGAAGTCTAATTGAATAAATAAATGTTTGAGTTTGAGTTTAATCAAGTTTGTGGTTAGCAAGAAGTTCTCTGTATCATCATCACTACATAGTATAAAACAAAGTCGCTTTTTCTTTCCCTGTTTCCCTATGTCCCTATGTATGCTTAAATCTTTAAAACTACGCAACAAATTTTGATGCGGTTTTTTGTAATAGATAGAATGATTCAAGAGGAAGGTTTTAGTATATAATTTATTAGGTTTTAGACAAAGCGGGCGAAGCCGCGGGCGGAAAGCTAGTGTAAAAATAAATCAATTCAGCAAATCAGTGTCACTAATAGAAAAGTATAGTTTCAGAAGTTTCCGAAATAAAAGGGTAAGGAACAAAACATTTGGGTTAGACGTGTCTGCAATACAAAAGAGGATAATTTAGTTAGGACTGCTAACTTTTATTTCGAAGTATTTATTCTGTGTCTAGAATAAACTTACAAATTTGTCTTTTGTCTTTTCAGTTTTAGTACAGTTAGTTAGATTTTGTGTTGCGTGGGTGTAGATTCGATCTTAACGATAGTAAATAAGCTTATTTTTGTTTGTCTGTTCAATTATCTATATGTACTTAATATTATAAAATTAAAGTAGTTTGTTTGTTTGAACGCGCTAATCTCAGGAACTACTGGTCCGATTTGAAAAATTATTTTGGTGTTAAATAGCCCATTTATATGAAGGCTATACATATATATATATCATGACCAACAGGAGCGGAGCCAAGAAGGTGAAACCGCGAAGCGCAGCTAGTGTTTAATATAGTCCGTTAGGAGTCTAGAAACCATATATAAATACTACGTACTATAACTACTAATATATAATTATTTATATTTTATATTTGCACCCTTAATGTAAGATCATTATCTTCTGATCAAAAACTAACAGAGCTCAAAGCAGCACTAGAAAATATTAACCGTGATATAATAAGTTTGTGCGAGGTTCGTCGCCTAGGAGAAAAGATAATCGAAGACAGAGATTACATTAAATCCGATAGAAAAAAATCTTAAAAAATTATACAAACTTACCAACAAAGAAATAAAAAAAAGAAAAAAAATGTTAAACAGGGACAAGTGGCATTCTTTGGGGGAGGCTTTTACCCGTATGGGGTCCATAAGAACCTAACGAGTACTTAATCTAAATTATATAAACTAGATTAGTGTCTAAATTGTTCTACTATGTACTCAAACTATAACTGTAACTAAAATTGTATATTCTTATGGAACAAATAAAGCTTTATTTATTTATTTATTTATTTTATTTATAACTACTAAGAAACTATTTGAATAGGGTCGAAATAAAAACACTATAATTTTTTAAAAGTGTATTTATAAAATAATAAATAAATAAGTCACATTCTATAAAATTACGTTTTAAGTTATTCTATTCATATATTCTATAAGATATCATTTAAAATAAAATTTGAAATAGCTCCATACTTATATGTAATTTTTGATATAGTTCTTAAGTAATAAATAAATTATTTATTTGTACGAAATCATGACACACCTTAAAATATATCCCCTATAATAATTCATATATATTCTAAGCGTATATACTATTTCTTAATATCAAAGCATTGAACATAAACCTCTACTAGTTCGAATTTTCACTCAAATACTGATACTACTTTTACCACGATTAACTTAAAATTCATTGTTCTACAACAGTTTCTACTTCTATGACATGTCTATGCCGTTTCCTCTTGTGTATTCCATCAAATTCATTTTGTATCTCCTCCAACGTTCTTCCTTGAGTTTCTGGGACGAAAAAATATACAAAAATAGTCCCTATTAGGCTAGTAACAGCGAAATGCCATAGCGCCCAACCGGGGCTGACTAATTGCACCAAATTTTGATACAATTTCGTCACACCAAACGCTAAGAACCAATGAAAACCAGCCGTGATGGCCGTGGCTCGCCGCCTCACATTTGGAGCAAAAATTTCTCGTAACATCAACCAGGGAATCGGTCCAACACCAACCGCATACACAGATACAAACATACATAATGTGAATAACGGCACCCAAGTGTTATTGGCTGAGAGATTCGATGCTTTCAAATGGTAATACATCGCTAACGTACCTAAACTTAATGCCATTGCCGTAAACGAAATCAGTAATAAAACCCGCCGTCTAACCTTCTTCAGAAACATCGTCGAGAAATAAGTAGACGATACGAGACAGAATCCCAAAATTATAGCTGCACTAGGTGGGTTCAACGAAATTGCGAACGTTTTAAAGATCTTCTCGGCGTAAAACAATATAGGATATATCCCGCTCATCTGTTGAAATATCATCAGACCAAACGACACGACCAATGCTTTGATTGTAGTTCTGGTACTGAACAACTTCCTAAAGGTCACTTTATTCTTGCCGTAATTCCTTATATATTCCTTGAGCGACTTTATCTCTGCGTCGATATCATTATCAATGCCCCTGAAGTACCGTAATGCGGTCTTGGCCTCGCCGAATTTGCCTTGCGACATGAGATACGCGGGTGACTCCGGGAGGAAGAGGAACGCGACGAAAAATCCCACGGGAATACTGGCGCAGAGGAATGATAGCCACGATGTGCTTTGGACCATACCTGAAAAGAAATTGGGTTTAGTTGTGTGTGGAATATTAATGTTTATATACTAAACATATTATTATATTATATAATATTTACGTTGTTCGCCTTTTTTATGCAATCGGCTGAATTTGTCTTGGCAAAGTTAGCTCATAGCTTTTGCTTTTGAGTGTTAGGTAAGTACTAAATACTAATAAATATAAACTAACGATATACACGAACGGCATTGAATAGGATGATTTTATAGTAAAATAATTAACTAAAACTGTATAAAAAGCAACCCAATGATTAAAATTAAATAATTTTCTCAAAAAATTCTTATAACTATGACCCCAACGAGTCTTATTATTTATATTTCTATGACCCTAACCTAATATCATTGCGTCTGCCAACGGATTGTACAATGTACATGTTCAAGGCAGTGTGTAATTTTAATATACGTAAAATATATTTCAGGGTTTTCCCTCTTATATTATGTTACATTATTAAATGTATAAAAGAACCAGTTTTTGTGAGGATGATCTAGAAACGTATCCTTCCATATGACGTAGCGAAGTATTCATCCAACAAAATGTCAATCTAAGAGAGGCAAACGGTACCATTAGGAAAATAATTAAACATGCAAATTACGTAACACATTTATGATTTAAACGAGAGGGTCCTCGTAAAGATGTCACGAACATTCGCACGCAAAATTTTATACAATTGTGTTTGAAATTTATGTGTGAATCGAGTCTTATTAGCGGTTTGACCACGTACAATTTGTTTATGACATCACAAATACGAGAATATTATATGAAGCCTGTGGCTTCATATAATCTATCTTTGTACTAAGTATACTAAGTATACGGAAACGTTTTCTTGTGAAGAAATGGCATATTTCGAGATTCAGTTATTAATGTTGTGTTGTTGTTAAATAAGTGTTTTCATTATACCTAAAGTTTATCGGAACCACTAAGAAATTTTCAATATTATTCGATAGATTTGATACTATGTTAAACTTGCAGTAGAAATCTCGATTATTCAAGAAACTAATAATTTTTACTTCCTTCTAACGACTTTCTACACAAACTATTAAATATTGTAGAAAAAAAATGAAATTAATATAACATTATTATTCGTTTTTACTTACCAATAATATACCCAAACAGGATACCGCACGCAAAATGTACATGAAAGAAGTTAGCAAGCGCCGGTAGTATGTGCTTCTCAGATATATCCTCTACGTAGGGCGGTATTGCTACGCTGAACGCGCCAACCGCTACGCCGCTTACGAAGCGGCCTACGTAGAGCCCGTAGACGTTTGGACTGTTGACAATATTAGTACAATATTTTAATTTGCATGTAAGTATCAGATATGACCTCTACATAGGGCGGTATTGCTACGCTGAACGCGCCGACCGCTACGCCGCTTACGAAACGGCCTACGTAGAGCCCGTAGACGTTTGGACTGTTGACAATAATTATAATTAACGTGTCACAAAATAAATAATATTTTTTAATGATATTCAATAACATATACTATGACCATCATATACGTATTAAACATAAGCATAATGATCATATTTGAACCCTAAGTAATTTTTTTTATAATTACGGCAACGGCTTATACATATTAATAATTTCAAATATGTCGTATTTAGAATCAGAATTTCTATTCATTTTGTTTGTCTTTTGTCGGTTTCAGAATGTTTTGAATAACAAAGAATCTTACCTGGAAGCCACAAGTATCCACGAAACAACCAAAGGCAAAGCTAAATATAACAAAGTCTTTTTCCTCCCAAAGTATTCCGATATGAGTCCAGACGGAACAGCTCCGAATAATGCGCCCAAGCAGAGAAGAGAGGCTACCCAAGATGCTTCTGATTCTGTTAACTGCAATAAAATGTATTATTTAGTGTTGAGTCGCATAATGCTTACTGTAATTATATAACGCGAAAGATGCTTTAACATCTATTGATGAAACTATTTTAAAATATATATAAAATTAACAGTATGAAGTAATATTATAAAGAAAAGATATTTGATTTGTTAATAATTTCTAAATATATAACAATGGAGTTTCTAAAAACAAACTTATTTTTTAAAGCAGTTTATTTTTACCATAATTTTTCTAGATTATATCTATAGAGAAGATGTAAAAACATTATATTTTAAAGTTAATAAATTAAACATAGTAAAATCAAATTTCATTATAACTTATAACCACATGTTTTAACTAAGCTAACACCTTTGGTATTTATTACAAAATTAGGTATGTGGTTTCGTCACGCTTCATTAAAATGTCGGTGACACCAAATCAAAGTTTCGACCCTACCTGACATCACTCTTATTATTATGTAAGGCTTTCCAGGACCCTAAAGATAGATAATTAACATTAATTATTATATACCAATTTAATTATTGAAATGTCTCCTGGCTAATTGCTAAAGCTAATATAATAATTATGTATATTAAATATTTAGACTATCATTTAGGGTATAAAAGTATTCAGAGCTACTAGTTAACACTAACAAATGATATTTAGACTACAATTATGGATATTAAACAGTAAACTATATTTAACTGTACTAACCGAAATTTTTGTATGGGTTCCATTGTTCGCTGGTTGAGTCTGAAACGGAAAAGATAAGAGTATATTAATTAATCAGTAACAGTTATAAATTACAACATATTATAATGATACTTTCATTAACATGCAAATATATTCAACATACATAATACTATAAATGTAATATATCAGTTAGTGTTTGTAATTGAAATCCTCCGAAAGGGATTAACTGATACTAATGAAAGTGTATCAATCGGGTAGGTCTGTGAATCGGTAAACGTCTGTTTTTCATAATTATTATATGATAAGACTAATGTTTGCCGGGACAGCTAGTAACTGTATATTACACTCTACTATAATTTTACTCTCTAATTACGTATAAAAATTCCCCATATAAAACTACATGTAACCTTAAAACAATATACGTCACCATAAACTTGTAACCAATCTAACACCCACAGAACGTACCATAGTTATTAACCACAAATCCAAGAGATTTCGTATCCCAAATAGTTGTTGCATAGTTTAATTAATACCAAAACACATTTCAACGGTTATACCAAGTTGGTAACCGAGGTTTTGACTGGATTATGAAGGATCTAAACTTTCGACTTTAAGATGCTCGGGTTTCTATTAGATGTCTAGGTTTTGGTTAGATGGTTGATATATCTTGTAAAGGGGAAATAATAAGTACTTTTGCTATGTTACTGTTTTAAAGCAGAGACGCCTATATAGTCGTATGTTACTTATCTACTATACAGCAAACAAGAAATATAATCAACTAGCGGTCCGCCCCGGCTTCGCCCGTGGTACCTACATGTTAAAACTATCCTATCTCTCAAGTTGGATCGAACTGCACATGGTGTGCGAATTTTATTATAATCGGTTAAGTGGTTTAGGAGTCCATTGAGGACAAACATTGTGACACGAGATTTATATATATTAAGATTTGAGACTTCAGTGTTCAATCATTAATAATAATAGAGTCATTTTGTACCCATAGTAAACTATTTTTAATTTCCTATGGGTACTGCAAAATTCCATTATTACGCAAAATTTCATTGAAGAAACCCTTCAGTAATAGTTCATGCTTCCAGTTTCAACTCAACCATAAACTTTCCTACTGATTTTGTATGTGTAGAATTTTATTTTAGTAATAATTTATTTTCCTTACCTCAAACTGTCCAGATATCATCAAAGGCAAGGCAGATGAAGACCAGGCGACGCACACTCCAGATGCGAAGGCTCCAAGATTTACTGCAAATATTTTTTTCATAGTATTATTTTCGACATAGATTGTTTTTTTATTAAATGGTATGACGTTAAAACTGGCTGTTTTATTTTTTAACCAACTCTTTTACAATAAAAAATTTACACTGGTGAAGAAGGTTATTTATAAATAACACTATGAAAAGCAAAGTATAGATCGATATATACAGGGTGTCCCACCATTGGTATACTAAGCGCGAAGGGGCGTGTAGTTTTGCATACACTGATCACGTAAAAATACATAAACAACAAAATTACATCAAAAAATTTTTGATAAATTTTTCCTGAAAATCCATGTTTTCTTCTCTAGCTTCGCGCAGCCGTCATATACCGCTTCTCTAATGTGAGCTTTTTGTCTATGAAAACATAATCTTAAACGATAGCTCACGTGCTAGTGGCAAAAATGGGCGGGCTGCTTCTTAGGGGTGTACACATAGAGTTTTAAGAATTCATCTATTTGGAAAAAAATGCGTCTGGAATTTTTTAAGTAATTTTTACGTACTCAGCGTAGGCAAAACTATAACCTCCTTTGAGCTTAGTATACCAACAGTGGGACACCCTGTATATCGATTACGTTTATATTAACGTAGATAGATTTAATACTAAAAATAGTTTTACAAATTTTGTCAGTGTAAAGTAGGTACTTTAATGAATCACCTAATGAAGAATTCTTATCCGTAAAATTAATAAATAAATAAAATCTTTATTGATTTAAGAACATGGAACATACATTTTAAAGGTTTTTTAATTTAACATAGTATGTATGACAGGTTCTTTATAGAATATAATTGTAATATTCATTGGTTCACGCACTAGGCGAAGCTTGTCCTGCGGGACCAAAAGGCGATTAACAATATAGAGCGACATAAGACCTTCCTAATGTATCTAATCAAGCTGTAGTTTCATTGTATCCACTAATCAGTACATAGTATAAAACAAAGTCGCTTTCTCTGTCCCAATGTCCCTTTGTATGCTTAAATCTTTAAAACTACGGAACGGATTTTGATGCGGTTTTTTTTAATAGATAGAGTGATTCAAGAGGAAGGTTTTAGTATTTAATTTATTAGGTTTTAAACTAAGTGGGCGAAGCCGCGGGCGGTAAGCTAGTCTAGATAATATAATATTATGTTGATACATTAACCACGAGGCCCACTCAAAGGGTTGCGTGAAGAAACTTTCCGTTAGTTACACACAACACCACATCACTGCAATGTTGTTTGTCTTGTCTGTTTGTTAAACCACACTATTATAAAATTGTTTCTGTGAGACTAGACGAACCATTTAACTTTGTCTGCTGTTTAAGAGCTAAGAGGTTTATGCAATAATCTTCATTGCTACTCCTTTTATTCGTAGTGCGATGTTATGTAGCCTATAATCTGCCTCGATAAAATGAATATGAAATACAAAATATTCCAACTAAATTAGCGTGTTCAAACTACCTTTTAAGATCAATGGCAGCAGAGCATCAATGAAAAACGTTACGCAGGAAAACCGCTCTTTTACTAAAGATAATTTAATTAACAATTATAATAATTTAGAAATGAAGATTATAAATTATGTATTATAATTTAGAAAGACAATTTAAAAAAACATTTTTTCATTCAACTAGGCTTCAATTTAATATTTCCCACCGACTAGGAAAGTAATTTCTACATAGAAAAGCCGTCATGAAACTCTGTAGTTTCCCTTTTAAACATGTCATACAATACCAATAAATATGGTACATACCTATCCCAGTAGCAATATATTGTGTAGTGATACCCAAAGTATCTCGCTTAATATCAGGAACTGTCTCCAGCCTCCGCAGCACTTTGGAGTGCCCATTCTTATTGTCTTCTGTATTAGATACACCAGCTTCTGCGTCCAGGTTTGATGGTTCGTCCACTAGAAGAAATATGATAAGCATATTAAAGTATTAGTCTATACTAATATTATAAAGAAGAAAAGTTTGTAATTATGTATGTATGTATGTATGGTTTTCACGCATAAACTACTGGACCGATTTCAAAAATTCTTTCACCATTAGAAAGCTGCATCTTTACTGAGCAACATAGGCTATAAAACATGTAGGTACCATGGGCGAAGCCGGGGCGGACCGCTAGTAATTAATATAGTATTAGTAGCAGTACGTATGTAGAGGCAAAGGCCTATAATATTTTTAAATTTTACTCGTACATTATATTTCTATTCCAGCGCAAACTTTAGATAGGAGCGAAGTGACTACAATCAAAACTCTGAAAAAAATCAACCGCAGCCAATTCAGATGAGCCATTTAGAACTAATTGAAATGATTATTGACTCAATTTCCATAAACTTCAATGAAAGTGTACTAAGCCGTACTTTTCTTATCTTTTAATAAATACATATTATATATTGTTTATACTTATTACTTTATAACCCATGACCTACCTTACATAATCAAATCGCATGAATAAACAAGTTATCTTTTGTTTATTTTGAAATAATTAAATAAAAATGTACCCAATTCAATTGCAACTGCAAGGGCAAGATAATTTTTATCATGTAGGTGTATAAAAAGTGAATTTGTTTATTAATTAAATATTGGGCGAATCTACCTTTTTTCTATAGCAATAGTAGCTACGCGTTATTTTTTTTTAAACCCTACTCATAGTTTTTGAAGTAAAACTTCTTTGGGCGCGTTGAGAGTAAAATTTCAAGGTCGTGTCATGGCAATGCCGTCACGTCATGGAGTAAGGCGAATTTTGGTTTCTTTCAATCTTAGCAAAAGTAGTTTCACTTCTGACACGTGTGCTCGGCACACTCGCTCTTTTTTTATTAAACAAGATAGCAATTATTAATACATAGTAGGTAGGGCATTATATTGTATGCATGCAATGAAATTCAACATTGTTATGTTGGCTTTTCAGGGGCATATTAGATGAACCATACCAAAGGTTCGTCTGTCAAGCGAAATCTATAAAACAGATTTGTATGAAATTTTGTATTTTTAATATCGAATATTTGTATTAGGTAAGTATATTATTTTTTAGTGTTACCATGTGTTACATAATAACTAAAAATATAATAAACGTGTACAATGACCCTCAAATATCTATTTTATCTTCAAAACAAAGTCATGCGACATTATGTTCAATAAAAATAATTATATTAAGTTTTCTAATCTTGATCTTTGAACTCTATGACGAAAGACAAGGTCTATCAATAAAAAATTGTCGACTTTCTTAATCATGAAATAATGTAATACTTATTAAAGTATAGAAAAATATGTTATTTTTGTTAAATATAAAAAATTGTGGTGTTGACTCGGTATCATATAGTTTAATTTACATGTAATGTCTGTAATAAAATAAAGAAAACAAATTATTTAACAAAAAATGCAATTTTAGCTAGATGTTTTATTCCGTTAAATTGTGTTTTTGTACTCGTATATCACAAAAACTTATTCACGTACTAACACGTAGTATAACAGTTATGTAACTTATAGTATAACTTAGATTTAGTCCAAGTTTCATGTTGATATGTCGCCTAGAAGTCTAGTTTTTGGGAGATAAATTAATCTTCTCGCGCGACGAAAACAAGAAACTGGTATAGTATGTAAATTATTATTTCTCAAGCATGACAATAATAATCCTTATATTCACTGAACTATGTGTTTTGACGATAACATTTAATAATAAAAAATATTATCATATGCACGTACTGTATTATGTTTTATGTAGTAGAAAATCCACAAAACAAATCTACTCAAAAGAACTATGTATATTATTTGAAATAACTTACCGAAATCATAAATATTGTGAATAAATTTTGAAACATCAGAAAATATTTAATAAGCAACAAATATAAGTAATAAGATCATCATAATTTTCAACATGATAAATACTTGATAAACTCTCAAAGACAAACAGAGTCGTTCAGTTGATTAAATAATAAATCTTAAAAAATACCAAAAGACTAGTATTTAAATTTCACAATGAAATTATATAATTCTATCCGATCGTCTCGGCTCTATTTCAAATAAGAATCCCTATGGATATAATATCTTAACATCAATTTAAATAAGAAAGCGTATTATTTAAATATAATTTTGTACCTCATTATAATTGTTTTACCTAATTTAATTTTTATTAGGTCAATAATTAATGTACGTCCGATTTTAAAATATTTAAACAACACACGTTTTATATAATTTATTTTAATATAAATCTAATTATTTTATAATAGCGCGTAAGCTCTTTATATCACATAAGATAAAAAGTAATTTCTACCAAAGATTGTTCCCAAAGAAACATCTGAACCACGTGTAAAAAAAAACAAAATTGTTACATACTTTTCTCCTGACTGGCACAAAAAATAACCTATATGTTTGCCACTTAAAGAACTGTGATTAACTACACCATGTAATCATTTTATCTGCCTCTCAAGCAGTCAGGGGTTCTCAAATACGGTCCAAAGATTTAAATCTCTAATATATAATTCTCGTGTCACAATGTTAGTTACTCCGAAACAGCTTGTCTAATTCTCATGAAGTTTTGTGGGCCTATTGGGTAGGTCTGAGAATTGGTCAAAATCTATTTTTCATATCCCTAAGTGTAAGGCAGAACAACTATTGCCGGGGCAGCTAGTATTAGGGTGGATATCCACCAGAGAAGTGAGAGCATACGTTGCAAGGGATGTTTTTTTAAAGAACCAATCATTTCGCTTTATTCACATCGCCCCTTTCAGCACAGCTCTGGTGGAAGCGATACTATTGGTTATTTACAAACACATCTCTCATCCTCGGATATCTCTGGTGGAAAGCCACCCTTAAGATGAAATTTATGAGAGATAATGTGTTTGGGTGAGCTGAATTATAATAAGAAGGGATTTATTATTATGCATATCTTTACGCCTTATGAAACGTCGGATCTCGTGTGAATTGATGATTCGCTTTAGGGGTAAATTGCTTGTAACATGTTGAGATTTTGTTTTAGTTTCATTGTTCAGCTCTACGCTAATATTTGTACACTTTTTTGTATAAATCTTAGTCGATTGTTACGTTATTTATTAAAAGACTTAAATCCAATCACACTATCGGATTTTAAAAAAAGTGTCGTAAGTATACACTAAAAAGTAGGATACTTCAGTTTGATACCTTCATAATTCAAATTTAATTCAGCATTTTTTTGGGAGAGTCAAATAAAATATGAACATTAATCACTACATAGTATAAAACAAAGTCGCTTTCTCTGTCCCTGTGTCCCTATGTGTGTATCTTTAAAACTACGCAACGGATTTTGATGCGGTTTTTTTTAATAGATAGAGTGATTCAAGAGGAAGGTTTTAGTATATAATTTATTATGTTTTAGTCAAAGCGGGCGAATCCGCGGGCGGTAACCTAGTAAGAGATAAAAAAAGCTTAAAAACATTTCATTGACCTGCGACAAATAAAAAACTTTAATTTTAAACTTCTCTTTCTATCAATATTCCATCAATAATACAAACACGTATCAAAATTTCGATTTAAAAATACTACAATAGATATTGATAACGTTAGATGGAATAGTTAATCGAATTACAATCACAATCAACAAGTGATGGCTCTTGTTTGCTATTGGCTGACCTAAGGCGGAGTGTACATTGGATTTTAATAATCGGTGGGTAGAAAAAAAAACTTCTCCGTAGAAACTGCATTCCGAATCGGGGGTAAATGGTAAAACTATGTTATGAAAGATTGTAAGGTGCTTTTAGAAGAAGTCTTATTGAACTTGAAACTTTAAGGTTCACGAAAACATGTGTACTGGCTCTTCGGAGAGAATAAACTTATTTTTAAGTTTCAAAGAAGAGCGTTTTACAACACAACGTTACTCTTTAAATAACACAACAGTATTAAAATTTACAACATAATTTTTTGACTTTTCGAGTTAAGGATCTGTGTTACTATTTCATTCCATAATTAGTTTTTAAAAATTGCTGTTAAACTTACTTCACTCGGTTAAAACATTTTCATTTCATTTCCTTTTGACGCAAATGCTGTAATAGCTAAGTTTTAATTTACTTCTTACAGCTGCTTGCTTTTGAACAACAAAAGCTAGAATTTTAAATTATAATACGTCTTATACCAGCAATAACTGTTTTAATGAGTAGTTTTATATTTCTACTATCCTTCCGCCCGCGGCTTCGCCCTGCTTAAAGCTAATAAATCATATATTATATACCTTCCTCTTGAACTCTATTAAAAAACTCCATCAAAATCTGTTGCGTAATTTAAAAGATCTAAGCATACAGACACACAGGTGGCTGAAAGAGAATATTATTCGTTTTATAAAGAATAACGAATTTACGACACATAAGTTGAATAATACTATTTTTATTGATATAAGTACCGTGTTAGAATTACGGTTTTCATATGCAATTTTTAACACATGTTTTAAAGAGTTAATATCCAGTCCGATGTACAGCTAGCTTAAACTAACATCAAATACTTCGAACATAATCAATACAAGTATGCATGTTCTAGATTGTTTTGATATACATACATACATACATTTGTATTGTATTCTATATGTATAGTAGGATTTGCTTTGAGTTACTGCGTGGGCGTTACAATTAAGTGGTTGATAGAAAACCTATTTAAGTTGACGTAGTAATCTATACTAATATTATAAAGCTGAAGAGTTTGTTTGTTTGTTTGTTTGTTTGAACGCGCTAATCTCGGGAACTACTGGTCCGATTTGAAAAATTCTTACGGTGTTAGATAGCCCATTTATCGAGGAAGGTTATAGGCTATATATCATCACGCTACGATCAACAGGAGTGGAGCCACGGGGGTGAAACCGCGTGGAGCAGCTAGTTATTTAATAAAGTGAGAGTGCCTATGCTTAGTATTTAATTATTATCGATGTCTATGGATTGAGTTTATTAAAACAATGCTGTTTTTATCTCAAATCACAGGTAGGTGTTTATATTCATCTATTTAAGAATTTAAAGATTTTTATTAGTTTCTTGGTTTATATTAAATTTTCATAAACTAAATTATTGTAATACTAAAATAAGAACCCAGCTTGACAAACCCTGCATCAGATAACCTTTCAACCTTGTCACAACCCTATTTGGCGCTAAGCTGACAAAAACAACCCACCATGCACACCCAGACGATAATTAATACACGCCATAATCACCACTATCTCTAACTAACATAGACTATAATCCCGTGAAGCAATAAATCTGTAATCAGCTGTATGTACAGACGTGATTGCTTGTATTTTTTATGTGACTGATAAGACTGTTTGTCTACTAGAGATTCATAGAATCTTCACTGCATTTAGATAAATAAATTACATGTTTAATATTTATCAATGACTACACCCTAATTTGATTGATTGATGCTTCCGCTTTGCGGCGTATTCAATAGACGGCGTAAATAAACAGTCTATTTTTTATAATTCGTTTTTTTTTTTGAGCTTGTTACTTTTCGTCCTACTCTACGCTCTTTTCGTCTAGAATAAAACACAAAAAATGATAACTTATTCTACTCGTTATATAATAGTATAATATGTGTGTCTGTCTCTAACGATGTTACGACTAAACTAGTAAATCAATTTGGATGAAATTTAGAAAACCGAGTAGATAAAAAGCTGCTTCATGCTCTACACCAGCGAAGGTGAAAACTGAATCTTGTGTTAATTAATAACTAAGTAAACAATAACTATACTTTACCCCACACTTCAAATTGTAACAAGCAACTTATAAGATCTTGTAGTAAGATTATTTCCATAAGAACCCACGAAGGAAACATTTTTTCGTAAGATATAGAACAAGGGTAGCACGATAAGGTAATGATGGATTATGAAGGCGGAATAGCTGATAAGAATTCGCTGATTTTACCAATATTTTTCAACATTGTTTGGCTTGTGGGAACATTTTTTGTTCCTGAAATATGTAGTATGAAAATTGAAACCAGACTTATCGATGAATTAATATTTGTCAGCTTGTACATGTTATAAGTGTGCATACACACACACACCTATAAACGTTTTAATGCTCATTTTAAATATATCATAATTTATAAGAATGATATTCTTGTCGTTTTACTCGAAAACGGTTGCATGAAAAAGGATTGAACTTTCACGTGGTGATCGTCACGTACACCATTGTAATTACGAGAAAGACACACGCCCACATATACACACACATCCAAATACAATGGGTTGCTGATAAAAATTTGACTATAAGTACTGTTAATTAAAGAAAATATGTAAACGTAAAAAAGTAGGTACGTTATTTAATTTACGTAAAGCTTTCTCTATTTACTGTTTCTATATGTAACTTTTTTATGTACTGTGCATAGATTATTATTATTGTAATATTTTAAATATTCTACCAAGATCCCCTTGTTTTATTACCTATAATATAAGGTATATGTATAGATCATCAGCCGTTGCATGAGTATTGCATACCATAAAGGAACGGATTAATTTTTACCCGACTACGGCAAAGCAAAAGGAGGGAGGAGATAAATTTTCATGTTTGGAAAGGCGTAGTCACACGTTGCATATATACCTATCTACCGTAGCACTTTGACAACGTGTGTCTGCGGTTTTCCAAACATGAAAATGTATCTCTACATAGTGGAATATTGCATACTTCAGAATCATACATCAGTATGACATTATTGTCAATTTACAACGAAGGCATCTTGGTAGAGTCTACTGGGTCCATTTACTTGCAACTACTTTAGCAACTTTGTTCAAAAATTGTATTCTGAAAATCTTGTTTAATACTTTTTAAGCGGGTTTTGGGTTTTAGTTTTTTTACTTTTTATTATACGTATTGAAGGAGATAGTAATTATGATTGTAATTCTTACAATAGAAATCATTAATTTACAATTTGCTTTTTCACAAAATAATATAACAGTAATAACAAAAAATTCATAAGGATAAAGGAAAATTTTAATAAAACGTTTTCATATCGATTATCCCGGAATTAGGGACGCTTGAGAAAATGATTGAAGAATGATTGTCGATAATTCTAATGATGTTTTAATATAAACTGAGATGAAAAGCTTTTATATTAGAAGGCTCTAGAGAAATGTACCTATAAATTTAGTGATATAAAACTAAGTGCCATATCACACTAGCGGATTGCGAGCGGTTTCAAAGCGGAGCGGGTGCGCAACGAATACGTTGCGGGCGCGCAACGAACACGCCGCGGTTGCGCAGCGAATTCGTTGCGGACGCGTCATTTTGTATACTCTCGCACAAAAGCCAGCCCTTCCGCCTTGCCTAACTTCCATTCAATATTTCCATCGTTTCTGTAGCACTCAATTTTTTAACCGTACTGTGGAAATGCACTTACTTAACAGTTAACTAAAGATGTAATAACAACTGGAGTTGTTAAAAAAAGGTGCTATAAAATTGAATTACTAGGACTTTTAGAATGTACCGTACATTCCAAAAGTATGTAACGACTGACCAGTATAATCTCTCCCATAGCAACGTATGTTATAAAGAGATTTTGTGAACCTAATTATGAGCAAAGTGATAGTGAGTTGCTGGTTGCTTGATAAAATTTTCTATTCACTGCTATTTATCTAATAATAAGATAGCCCTGTTTTAGTTAAGGAGCTTTAACATTTATTTCACTAATGAACTTTCTTAATGAGCAATTAAGTTATCTGATTGCATTTCGACCAAGATTTAATAGATAAAACAATACCCTAAACATTAACATGTTATGAAACTCGTAAAAAATAATGATCTCATAATTATTATACTATCACAAGTTATAAGTAACAACCAGCACGGATTCCATTTTGTTAATGAGTGTACATGACTGCGACGTAAACGTTGCGCATCTGCCACGCGTCCGCAACGAATTCGCTGCGCAACCGCAACGTATTCGTTGCGCACCCGCTCCGCTTTGAAACCGCTCGCAATCCGCTAGTGTGATATGTCACTAAGAGATAGAGCTAGATGTTTTCAAACAAAAATCTGTAAAAAAAGTTAAAAAGAAATAGTAGGTAATCAAATTAAATGATTTCACGAAAATGGAAATTAAAATGAAACTTAAAATGTCTTCAAAAGGCGGAGATGCACCAGATTATAGTTTCAAGCTGCGTTGAATACTGTGTCAAAATATGAGCTTAATTTATGCAAAGCTTTTAGAGTTTTTATAACGTTACGTAACATAAAGCTTAGCTTTTGTTCTTAAAAAGAAAATATCTTTATATATCTTTACTATGATATCTTGTGCATATGCATATAATGCCTTCACGATTAAATGACGTGACCGATTTGGATTGATTTCGGAATGAATATAGTTGAAAACACACCCGGGATATTTAACTGCTTTCCATGTGATACAACGGATAACGGATATATCTACAAAAACCTAATCCACCATTGCCATAACTAGGCAAATTTTTGGTAGCATATAATATAAAGATTGTTCCATACCTCGCTTGTCACAAGTCCTTGGCCACCAACAAATCAGCACTTTCATGTTGACAGCACTACAGAACGACTAACAGTGGTTCGCTATCAACAATCGACATCCTTCCATGTGATAAATTATCGCCATTTTTTGTTTGGCTGTTTATTTTTGAGGAATAGATGAGTTGGGTATCGAAAGCAGACTATAAGTATCTATACTAATATTATAAATGCGAAAGTAACTCTGTCTGTCTGTCTGTTACTCAATCACGCCTAAACTACTCAACCAATTTTCATGAAATTTGGTATAGAGATATTTTGATACCCGAGAAAGGACATAGGCTACTTTTTATCCCGGGAAAATGATGCAATCCCGGAAATCCCATGGGAACGGGAACTATGCGGGTTTTTCTTTGATTGCGCGGGCGAAGCCGCGGGCGGAAACCTAGTATGCTATAATTTTAAAATGATCAGTTTGTAACCTATTAATGTTTTAAGGCGAATCGATAAGTATCAGGTATATTATGGATAATTTTAAACTTGTCGAGCAAAATCGTAACAGCCAAAGTTGTTCAATTTATCAATATTTACGCTTGGCCTATTTCTTTGTTCTATCTATACATTATCGAAACAAGAAAACACATGAATTCCATATTCTATTCTTTATTACAGGTATAATTTCAAGAATAAACCCAGGATTATCTATTTGTGTACATGCGTTTGTGTGCGTGAAGATTTTATGTGTGTGTGTTTGCAGCTTGTACGAATTCTGTTCGAATTTGTAAATGCATGTGTGTGTGTGTGTGTATTCTACGCGATTGTGTGCATGTTTGCGTATGTACTTGCATTGTGTTATTTTTTATTTATTTAACAATTTGATCTTAAAATCACCTTCCACATTGAATGGCAGATACGATGTTAATCAAATGTTTAGTCTAATATCTGAGCCTTGGCCCCGAAGAGATAACGGCGCATTTCCGTTCTCAATAAACATACTAGAGATTATTATATAACAAACAGATTTTAAATCTAATATATACATTAAAATTATCAAAACGTGTGAATTTATTACTGGTAAACGGTTCCTAAGTTATTTTGGTAAATAATAATGTCGAGGACAAATTAAAATATGAAAAATTGTGATTGTTACGTCAGGTATATTCTGTAATTTGTATTTTGATAAATACAAAAATCATCGTACTTTAACTTATCATAACATTTATTTTATTTATCAATCATTTTATTGAAATGCATAATAATGTTTATATAAACTTAATATTTTATTAATTAAATAATGCCACTAAATATACATACACTGGATTACAAAGTTTTTAACCAAAGAACTAATCAGATTTTTTCAGTGTCAGTTTTCAGCTGAGTCAGGAGATTTCTTAATAAAATGAATAAAAACAAATTCGCTTAATGATTCAGAGGGAATTGCAGCCGGTGCACTTTGGGAGGGCAATTAGGAGGAATATTTAATTTTCTTTTACAAATCTTTAGAATACTGAATAAGTAGACAGGAAATGATTCAATTATTATTTTTTTATCCGCAGTGCTCCGTTCCTGTTGGTTTCAGTGAGATGATATATAGCCATAAAACATAAAAAACAACCATATCCATAAACATCATCTTCTGAATCCTATCCTATCCTATCCTACTAATATTATAAATGCGAATGTTTGTGAAGACGGATGTGTGTGTGTATGTTTGTTACTCTTCCACGCAAATACTACTGAACCGATTACACACATATAGAGGGTAACTTGGATTAACACATAGGATAGATTTTATACCGGAAATCCCACGGAAACGGGAACTATGCGAGTTTTCTTTTGGTATTACTGGAAGATTATGATACGAAATGAAAAAGATTAGAATAATAATTGTCACATTAAGGTATAATTACGTAAGTATTTATATTATCTTGTATATCCTAACCTTTAAAAAGTTTAAAAATAAATCGTGTAGAATTCATCTTTTTTTCTTACGATTTGAAGCTTAATATCAAAAAGTGTTACTACACTAATTTGTAATTGCAGGTAGTTCTAAAAACTTTATTTTAGTAAATATAAAAAAAACCTTTGGCCATAATAGAGACAACATAATGTTACTACTTCCATCTTTTCTTGACTCTTTTTTAAAGACCGTAAGATCCTGTCATGTTCGATTTTCACCATTGACTCATGAAAGCCGAACAAAAAGATCAATTGGAAATTCGATCCGTAAAGCTAACAATAATGTAATCTCGGTCTGATGGGAAAGGTTGTTCTTTCATATGGATAATCGGATTATTCGCGTCTCATTCAAGACCAGTAAGAAGCTTACAATATTGACGAATATGTATATTCTTTTCGTTGATACAGGTATTTTGGATTATTGATATGCATAATTGAATAGATTACAGATTTGATTACTTTTCTTATTAAAGGTTTAATTTTGGTTGAGATATTTGATATGTGATTGAATTTATACCATAGATACTCAAACTCAAACTCAAACATTTATTTATTCAATTAGACTTCTTCTAGAAGCACTTTTGAAACGTCATTACATATTTTTAACAGTTACCACTGATTCGGAAAGCAGTATCTACATACATTTCTGGATATTTTTGTTATTAATTCTGAATAATCGTTTTTTGTATCCTATAGATATACAGTAATAAATATTGTAGAATATTGTATATTTATCTCTACATTTCAACAGTTACAGTGATCTTAGTTCTGTAAAACAAAAGAAAACAGTTGTAGCCATCTTGTAACGCATTATATCGATGCTAATATTCAATCAAAAATAGACACTACAGCTTTCTTGTTAAGGTTTCTTTTCTTACGTTCAGTGGCGAGCAATAAAAAACCCTTATCACCGATATCTCCAATACATTTAACTACTGAAAGTTAACGAGAGTCCTAAGCAATGTTTTTATGAGTTGAATACTCCCGGGAATCGAGGAAATGACGTAATAATGGTCGTGATAAGGCGATTCCGTTAAACCTATGTTAAGTGGAGATATTTATGGGTGTAGATAGGAGGGAATACACGGTTTATCAATGATATTGTTAATTGCGGTGCTGCTGCGGGAATAAATGTTGCAAGGTGTATTTTAGTAGCATTTGTAATTAGGAAAGTTAAAAGCGCCAGCTAAATCGTAACCTGGCGCTACATATACAGCAGTATAGCATTGAGAATCAAAATATATAGAAGCACATAAATCCGTTCCTGAGATTAGCGCGTTCAAACAATTAACTGTATAATTTGTATAGATAAAGACATAGTTTAAAGAGAACATATAGAGCACATTCATATTGAATCTTAATTCTTACATCTCTTTTTGCGATAAGTGATACTCGTGGATATAAAGTGCAGTTTTGATGGAATGTACTTATAATAATAATCAAGTTTATTATGTTCCCACTATAGGGCTACAAGCTATGAGCGACCACCACATTAGCGTCCGCGTCGTGAGCTTGGTAGATTACCACATGTGTGTTCAATTATTTTATTTTATTAGTAAAATTTAGTTGTAATTAGATGTAGCCGGTTTCCTCACGATTCTTAGCTTTACCGATTGAAGCAGTGTTGACGTAGATTTATATATATAAAAAATACAATATTTAAAATTAATTTGTAAAGCTAAAAAAAAATAAGTAACACAATAAAATAAAAATACCTCTAAAACAATATTCAAACAAATCAAATGAATACCTTAGTATTTTATATGGTCCATAAAGTACAATTGAAACCCTATTCTCAGACAATAGCCATAAATCCACGCAACGACAAAATGGAAGTTGAGAAATATTTAGTTTTTGTACATAGAGTTAGATTTACTAGAGGGAATGTTATTTTGGATATTATCATGAGATTAAAATATTAACATATTTAAAAGTACGTTTTATATCGTACCAGAATGATAAAAAGTAATTGTCTGTAGTACCAAGCAGTAGTAGTAGTAAGCAGGAAAGAATTCCTGCCTTGAAATATTATGTGTGTTTTGAATTTGTATCGTCCCTCGTATTTTGAATACACTTGCTTAGAAATTGCTTTCTGTTTACTCCTCAATTTTTTTCCTGAAACATGACCAAATACATGAAGAGAAAGAACAGTATACCAATTCCACATAAGTACCTTTTTTTTAATGTTAAATATGTATTTAAATAGTCTATCCTGCTCTTTATATCTTTGTTAAGCAAAGGAGTATTGCGTGTAAAAGAAGCTGAATAAAACAACTTCGCACCAGATAGCAATCAAACTTTATTGAAATTGGTTCGCTCAAAGAATATGACAGGGTATATACCAATAATATGAGTTTACCTTGGATCATAGTGATAGGAAAATATTCCTGAATTTTGTCTTCTATTTTGCGGATGAGTGAAAAATATTTTGTTTCAGAGAACATCAATATTTTCATCTATAATATTTTTGATTGTGTGAGTGAGTTAAGATATTTCCGCACAAAATGTGAGAGGAAGGCCTAAAAGTACTCGGGAGCTTTAGGTAGTCTTAAATGTCACCTATATATTATTATATTTGTTATACAGATAATTCATTTAGAATACGGTTTCCTTTGAGATTACAAATTCTAATAACACATTATTTATTTATGTTAGCTACATCTTTTACATTACTATTCACATATATTATGACATAGTTTATAGTATGTATACATACTTGATAATCTCTACATTAAAATTAAACTGACGAACATTATTAAACTGCCGAAATCCTAAAAACATCGTCCTCGAGGAAAGTATAAACAATCAACATACTTATTTCATTTAAATACTGTAGTATGTTACAGTTAGAAAAAAGTACATATAATTCTAATTTTACCCTCCTTATTTGAAATCGGTTAAACAACAGATTCATGTGACGCATCTTTTTTATAAATAATCTTTGAACTGATCCCATATTTATATCCAGAAGGTTTCTCAACACTGCTGAGAAAAGATTGATTCCTATTGAAATAGTATTCTTTGTTCCATTTGTGTCTAATCCTAGGTTAAAAGTAGAGTAATATTTTGCTAAAAATAGACATCTTTTGGTCTTAATGTCTATTTTTGCATAGTATTAGTAGGTGTAAACTTTTAATTATACTTTTCTGCTAACTCATGACGCAACCATCAGTCAAAAAATGGCGCGAAAGGCTTTTGTACTTTATAATTTGTATCAGATAGTCTGATTGATGCATTTTGTTAATGTTCCCTTTTATAATGTGCAAAATACATAGTAAAAATGTTGTTTTTATACTATGTAAAAAAAATAAAAAAAATAAAAAATTCTTTATTCTTTAAGATACGTTCATAAATCATACATTCATTACATAGTGCTTTATACAGTTTCTTAAAGAAAAAATCGTTAAAATTCAGGAAATGTATTTATAGTATTAACTATAAACTATATAGAACGTATTAAAAAGGTCTTTGGCTCGCTATTTATAGATCAAAATAGTAATAAACTGTAAACTATAATATGTATAGACAATACGCCGAATGTGAACTTTACTCGACATATTCTAGTAGGCGCTTCTAATAATCTATATACATATATATAGGTACCTACATAAAAAAGAAACCCGTTTTCCTTGGTCAAGGCATAGGACGGGCGGACCGATTTCGACAAATCCTTTTTAAGCTATTGCATAGCTTCTATCGCGGGCCTTGAGTGCGGGGACCGAATCGTGAAATTCCGTAACGAAAAAACCTCACGCTCTCCACTTCGACGACAGCAGATAAGTAATCAAACAATTACTTCAATATCATACATATAAATACGATTAAAAGACCACATGTTACATACAATCACACGAAAATAAAGCTTCATACTGAACACAAAGACAGAATCATTATCCACAGGCATCCACGCTAAATTAGTAATTAAAGTTAGGTCTTCAAACTTAGTTGAAAGGAACGAGGCTAATTGCCTTGTTGGGAGCATGGATTGTCGGCTTATTATCGCTAATTGCTCTTAATTCAGATGTATAAGGATTAGGATTGTGGTTAATTGTTATTTATGTTAAACTAGATTTCCTCCCGCGGCTTCGCCCGCGTTTGCAAAGGAATACCCGCATAGTTCCCGTTCCCGTGGGATTTCTGGGATAAAAACTATCCTATCTGTTAATCCAAGTTATCCTCTATATGTGTGCTAAATTTCATTGTAATCGGTTCAGTAGTTTTTACATGAAAGAGTAACAAACATCCATACATCCTTACAAACTTTCGCCTTTATAATATATGTTATATGTTATATGTTATATGTGATACTAACCCTACTAATGGTATAAGTACCAGAAAGTTTGATAGGGTTTCATGCCTTACTGAGTTTTGGTGAAATGTGAAACAGATATAAGTAGATTAAACTTTAGTATTGTGTGAATATGTGCAGGTCCACACTGCGAGCCTAGCGCGGTTGCGACGGCGGGC
>CAJQZN010016235.1:0-15478 GCA_907164685.1 Colias eurytheme | reverse complement strand
AGTAAACAAGTGCGAAAATCTGTATATGATAAAAACATAAATCAAGTTCGATATAAGAAAGGTGATTTAATATTGTTAAAAAATGAAACTGCAAATAAATTAGATACTTTGTATAATGGTCCATTTATTGTTATTGAAGATAAGGAACCTAATGTTATAATTTTTAAGAACAATAAAGAAGAAATTGTACACAAAAATCGAACAAAATTGTATAAAAATTAGGAATTTTCTTTTAATTTGTTTCTTACTTAGCAAAAAAAAAATTAGTATAACAATTTTTTTTTATCTCCTACCCCTGTGGTGTAGTGTATTAGATATAAGCTTCTTGTCTTGTACTGTAGTGTATTATAAGTTCAGTTATAATAAATCACTCGAGGAAGATACACGTGTTTCATTACCCCCGCAACCCGCACTCTACACTATCTATTAAAAACACCGCATCAAAATCCGTTGCGTAGTTTTAAAGATTTAAGCATAGAAAGGGACAAAGGGACAGAGAAAGCGACTTTGTTTTATACTATGTAGTGATACGTATTCAAACCCGAGAATACCGTGGTCGAAGATAGACAACTAGAGACAGGAACAGTATACTAAGATCTCTGTGTTGTACAAAAACGGTTTATGTAATAGGGGTCAATACATAACTGGATATCTATTCAAAAATGTAATACGACAAATTCCATTCTAATTGGATCCCTCAGTTGTATAGGAAAATGTATGTGAAAGGGGTCAAATTGTAACTGGAGGCATTTTGGCTTAAAGTAGCTTATGCACCGTCGAAAACGATTTAGGAGACGTATTGAAAAATAAAATAGTTTTCTGAATTTCAACTTAATTTTTACTGAGCCTACTATAATCAGACTGCATGCCGTCGAATGCAGTGAATTAGAAAATTAGAAAATCATTTCGCAAAAATGAAAATAACCGAAGAGGGAAATAAATACCAACAAAATAATATGAAGATATGGCATCACATTTAGAGATTACTGCGAGCTTTTCGCCCCCGGCTTCGCCCGCGTTTTCGGATTTCCAAGATAAAATCTATCCTATGTGTTAATCCAAGTTACCCTCTATATGTGTGCTTAATTTCATTGAAATCAGTTCCTTATCCTCACAAACTTTCGCATTTATAATATTAGTAGGACATAGATATTCAAAATTAAAACACAGCCACATTGATATAACTATATCTCAATCTGATGACTGTAATCATAATATGTGGTACACTGCACACTACACGTATCGCGATCAAACATACATTCGACAAATCCGCATTGTGATACGTAAATAATGACATAATACGCATAATTGCGATGCTTGGAAAGAGCACTAACTATGTTACAAACTGCAACAAAATGTTTTCGAGAAAGCGACCTACTGTTTTAATGTGCTATAATTTTTAAGCTGAAGAGTTTGGTTGTTTGAAATCGTTAATACAATCAGAAACTACGAGTCCGATTTGAAAAGTTCATTCAGTGTTAGACAGTCCTATTATTATAGAGGAAGGCTATAGGCTACATAATTATCATGACGCTAAAACCAACAGGAGCGAAGCAATGCGAGTAAAACCGTGGACCACAGCTAGTACACAAATAAAACATCATCATTATATAAATATTGGTGTTTTAATAGCATTGCCTATCTTTAGTATAATAAAATTATGATCTCATGAATCGTCTATTAAAATTTTGGAGATTTTAAATAGCATTCAGTGTATGATAATTTGGAGTCCCTTGATAGTTGTACACTAGCGCACACACACATACACTTATACGTGTAACTAAAGTATCTATGCGTGTTAGTGATGTTATATATTATGTTAATGTTGCAACATACATGTGTGCATCTGTAATATTCCATGTGTGTCGTAATCTATAGGTTTACTAGGTTACCTATGCCTGTAAGATGTATCGTCTTGTCGTTTTGTATTACCGAGTCTGTGACCAGCGATATCATTTGTGGGCAAGATTCATCCCCTATTCCATTTGTTATTGCTATTTAGACTTTAAGGTTCCCAAATTAGAATATAACTTGCTTGACCTGTTCCATTCATAAAACATTTATAATCACCTTCAATCAACCATTTAGGGGTTGATTTTGAAATAAGTAGCTTGGATCTTCCTCTTTTTTTCATGGTTGTTTAAACGGTTTGATATTCAAAGATATCAGACTACATTTCCTGGGTCAATTACCAATATTTTACGCCGATACGCCGAAGAAGAGTTTCTTCTTCGGCGTATAGGCGTAAAATATTACTATAACCTTACAAAAAATTTCCAACATCGAGCGCTTTCATATCAATATTGCGAGCAGAGTCGCGCTAATACTAGCTAGTATCACACATTGTATCTACAGTCTCCCTCGTCCATGTCATCCAGTCACGGCACGCTGGCGCTGCGAACAAAGCGCTGCGGCCATCTTGTGACGTCACGCGCTTACGTCACCGGCGCGCACGCACAAAAACGTCCGCCCTTCACGATTCGACTACCTGCTTATAGTTTTTGTCGTATAGCAACATGGCAACTTGATTGTGTTTCCTTTTCTTGTATTTACGTTTTGATTACGTTCTTTAAGTTACGTACAGTACATTGTAAGATACTTTTAATTCGTAACAAATTGCTGTTCATTATTCATTTTCACTTACCAACTGTGTGTGTAATACAGTTGAGCAATTACTATGACACAATGTCTTTTTTCAGCTTTCGCTTGAAGTATATCTGAATAAATAAAGTAACATGTTCGATAGCGAACCTCACCGTGTCTAATTTATTATTTACCTTGATTTTGCTTACAAATAGCCTGCTATAGATTGTGGAAATGTAAATTATTTTAGGGTACTATGTTTCATCTAGATACAAACGTGATCATTCCCAGAAACGAATTCATACAGGCTTCTTAAAAGTTATTCTTGTTGCAAGACCTTTACCTCTCAACCACCGAGAGGCCAGATCCGACCGCGACACAATAGATTTTCTATTGTGTCTGTGATTCCGGGACCTGATGGATTAAATCCTTGGTCAAACTCTTATCTACTAGAACGATTTAGGCAGAACTTACATCTTCACCGATCAATTTTTTTTAACGGTCACTACTAGTTGGATACTAAATAAATGAAACGATTACGTACACTCTGGACAATATAAACTTAAATAAAAATAACTTTCACTCTTGACAATTTCAACATTGGCCCGTATAGGTCACAGTGACTCAAGTTAATTCGTTTAAACGCACTCAAATTGCGAAGTCCTATGAAAATTGATATTGATATGGCAATTGAAAAGTTATTAAAAACCACTCGACGTAGGTACTTCATCTGTATAACCTATGCGACAAAATTTAACAGTGATATTATTTTCAAGAATCTTTCATTTAAAAACTTTCCGTTTGGTTTCAAGACATTCCGCTAATCTGCGGAAGTGTTTAAAAACTTGTAAAACTTTAAAAACTTACTTCTTACCAACCAATCTCAATCCTTTGCATTACGTAACTATGTAGTAAAATCAAAAGTAATCTGTGATCACAGTGTGATCTAATTCGAAGCCATTCAGCAGTTTTTGCGTGAAGGAGCAAAAACAAACTTTCGCATTTATAATAATAGTAGGATGTACCCAAAAATCTAGTACAAAATAGCCGCTTATCCAGCCCAAAGCGCAACCGCTTTCACTAGAGCCAAACGCTACGAGGTCACGAGGTCGAGCGAGCTTAATTAAGTAACTGTATGCAACGACATCCCTGCGGGATCGTGGTATCGCGTTACCATCTCGAATTATACTGAATATCAAATAATATTCTTTGATTATCCACTGGGGTATGTATAATCTCTGCTTTATTGGTCAGTGGATGTCCTTCATTTTCAAACCCCTATCAGTGCTATTTTAAGCAGCCTAATAAATTGACTTTTTCCTCCTTAGGAGAAAACCTAGTAAGTATTCAACACCCAAACCCAGTTCTTCTCTTTCTCTTTGTTTGGTTCCATGTAAAAGAATGACCCCGCTAATAATAATAAGTGTAAATGGGAGCATCAGGAAAATAAAAGCACAATCGTCACGTAAGATCAAACGCAGGTAAATAATATTATTCAATTACTTATTTAGGTTAAGTATTACCTAACAAACTGAGAAAATATAGCTCTCTTTACACAAAAAACTACGAAAACTCATAAAGCAGCAGCTAGTCAAGGATATATTAACAAAAACGTAAAAGGAAATAACGCGCGATAAATTACACGGACAATCCGTTCAAAGTCGCGGGAAACGAGCTGTATTCCGAAAAAAAAAGAAAACATACGAAGGCTATACACAATATAACGTATACCTACTTTTTAATATCGCGAACGGAAGGGGCACACGCAACGCGACCTTGTGTTCGATTATCGACCTTGTGCCGGCGGGCGAAGGTCGCAATTACGTTGACACGGTCTATGCACCTTTTAATGTAGGTACTAGGTACACAATAATATTCTACGTAAAGCGAATTTTATTTATCTTATTATTTTAAATACTCGTTTATAAACTGTACGTAGACAGATCATTGGCCGTGCAAATATTTCCTTGAAGGTTTTGACGCAGATTGTGTTTTCTAGAATCTGAGATAGGAAAATAATATCGCGTATTATAGATTTATTAAATTAACCACTAGCAAATACCCTCGACTTGCAGATTACTAAAGTTTACTTCGTCACTCATGACATATAGAAATTCCAGGTACTAAGTACTAATGTATTTATGCGTCATAGATGGTGATGACTGATGACATCATGAATGTGACGTCACATAATCTAAATCTAATGGAGTCCCTAGAACACTAACCTAAATTTACGAAGCTTCGTTGTTCCGAATACACTGCCAAAAGGCCTATAGAAGCCATTAAATTTTATAGCCTTGAAGAAAGCTCATCCGTACAGCTTCCTAGTGGACATAATATGTACCGTAGTCTTCAACGGGACCCTAGACAGTCATAACCAAGCGGGATTTGTTTCCATATTCCTTCAGAGCATTGCCAAGTACCCACAAAGGGAACAGGAACAAAACCTTCGGATCTTGGATAAAAAACAACTCCCCTTTGTATTTATCTCAAAAAGTAAAGCCTTCCCAAAGTTTAGTACACGACGATTCCATCGCGACTGTAGGGGACTCGATACATCATATCGTATGACGAATAAAAAATGTACCTATTTCATACTAAAATAGAAATATTCGTCAATGTCGATTGTGGCAATGAACTTTTGGCCGTAGCTGAATGAAAAAGGTCAATTAATCCTAAAGGAGTTTATTCAAACTGCCTATTTAATGTTCTAACAAAACGAATGATTTATTTCGTTACAAAATTAAATAGCGACATGAAGCTCTAAGATTAGGGGTATGAAATTACTCACAGCTCATAAGGACAATTTTAGCATCTCAACTTAAACAGTAATAAATGAAAGTCGAACTAAATATATAGGAACAGGAAGTCAAAGATAAATAAAAAGTAAATGTTATATTAAATCCTATACGAATGTAATCTTGCAACGTTACAAACTGCATTATTAAATTGCAAAAATCAAAAGAAATTAATAGGAAGGCATCTATGAAGATTCTTGCCGGCTCTTATCCATAGATACTTCTTTCCGAATCTGTGGTAAATTGTAACTGTAAGGGCGTTTGTCCACTACAAGGAATTTTACGGTCCGGCATTCCGATTTTTTACGGTCCGGTATGGCACGCCATTAATCTATATACTAGCTTGTGCATTAAACGTAATTTTACTGTCCGACATTTTACTTTTCCCTATTCCGGATGGTTTTTTGAGTTTACGAGTCGCTGTAGGTATAATTGTTTTAAAGTAAGTAAAATCCAAGCAAGTGGGCACTCGGCTCACTTGCTTGGATTTTACTCTTTTTATTGCATATGCCAATTGAAAGCAAGCTCTTGTTTTACTTTATTTTAGCTGGCAATGAGATTTGAGAAGTCGGTACTGTTATTTTATATACATTGACCAAGCATTGACCTATAATTATTATCTAAGTAAGTGTTGGTAAGTTAAAGTTCCAGTGGGAATAGATTTAGCTCCTCGTCACCGATAAAAATAAATAAGTGAAACACGCATTTTAAATCTCTTACGGAACTTTACTTTTTATTATAACGAAGTAATATAATATTTCACCTTCTATATTTTTACTCGTTTCTTGTAAAATGCGAAAACAATCATTTATGATAGCATTATACCGCATACTTCCTTGAACTGTACCGCACTGATCCGAGTAAAGACGGACAGGTGCACAAGCAATTCATCGGTTTTTTCATGCCAAACCGGACCGTAAAAAATCGGAATGCCGGACAGTAAAATTCCTTGTAGTGCACAAGCGCCCTTATGACGATTCAAAAGTGTTTCTAGAAGAAGTCTAATTGAATAAATAAATGATTGAGTTTGAGTTTGATTTTCGAAGATGTGTTGCCAAAAAAATTGAAAATAATGACGGATGTATCACATCTCCCACAATACGAAATGAAATTCCAACACCGAATCACTCTTGGCATGTTCCGAGTCCTTCACACAACCCCTAGCAAAAAAATCCGAGATAGTTCGATGACCCGGCCCTACCCCGTCACGCAATTCAACGAATAAAAACTCTATTATGACCACTTTCGACTCATTTTCCCTTGCAGTATTTTTTAATAACACTCACATTAAAATAGCTCATGCGAATGCTAGCTCAGCTGCTGAGTTCACAAGGTTCAAAATTGAGTGACCGCTTAATAAGGTAAAGGTAACTTTGAAATTTAGAAGTCATGGATTTAGATTTTAAATGCTACGCTCGATTGACCCGTTTATTCGCGTCTAGACTTGACCTACTATCCGAATTTTTGTAGTTTCAGTAATTAACACCATGACTTAGTGATAACTTCAAATAATCAAAGTTGTTTGAAGCAAATAACTCGAAGTTTTAATACAATGTAGGCAAATGGTTGTGTTTCATAACAAAATCACCCAGAAATTTATATTTTATACGTTTGCTAGGGTGAATATGGGATAAAATTATAATTCCCATACCCTTCCTGAAGTTGGGCTTCGTGGCAAATATATAAATATATAATTTAGGCACCGTTCGAAGGGAGAGGAAATTGAGGGAACATGCCCTCGAATGCTTCATATTCTATTTCCTTGGTTACTATACCAATTCTTTGCTTATAGATATAGGTACTGAATATATGTCGCACTTTTCACATAAAAGACTTTCCCCTCCAATCCAAATATCCTAAAAAAGTATCCGTATAAAGATGCATCCCACTAATATCAAATAACAGGTCTATGGTCAAAAATTCACCTTTCTTCTATTGTTGATGTCCTATTATCATCTTAGCTCATGTAAAAGTTTCTAATAGCACCTTTGTAGTTGAAATCCATTAAGGATTAAGCAGTTGACAGTTTTACAATAGGTGCCATAGAAATACCTGTGCAAGACGTGTCTATATCTGTACTATCAAGGTTCCTGGTTCAGGTTTTTTGTTGTTGAATAGTCTATTTATTGAGGAACTATAACGACGGGGCACAGTTACAAATATATGTGAACGTTCGTAACTATCGATCAAGTTCATATCCATGTGTTATTTTCCAAGTACGTTCAAAGTCGATTTGGTTAAATTTTGACGTGTGGTTAGATTAAAATATATTCTACAGAATAGCATTTATATTCGTTTCCGTATAACAAGCGCGAGGTCGCAGGTTGAAGCTGTTATAAAAATGCGTAGGATTTCAAATCATAAAATAATGGAGATTTTATTAAAATTATGTAAGACAATCGCGTTTTATATTATTCACGATACTCTACCTCTTATTGTATTAGAATTAGAGCAACGGCCAGTTCCATATTGCCTTCCAAATGATGCTGTCTTACAATTATTTTAAGACTAAGTGCCTAAAGTATTGAGTACCTTAATAACAACTTTACCTCGAACATTCTAGACTTAAATAATAAGTATGTAATTGCACGCAAAAACACCAAGTTCACACTAAAGGACACCCGGTTATCGCTCTGTACGTTTACCTTCTGCCACCATAAAGCCTCGCTAAATTTCAACACGTTACCAAGTCGTCGAGTCAATAAACCTTCCCAGCACTATCAAAACACAAGGAAGTTGTTGATAACCTTAACGCACACACGCGCAGTACGTTTCTACATATACGTGTAGAACAACGCACACAGATGCAGATTCCGTTCGCGTATAGTTAGTGATATTATAATTGTTTAAGAGATGGCGAGATAGCCATTTATTCTTATCAAAATCAAGACAATGCTAGGAAAATAATAAAAAGCTAGAGTTTTTACAAGTCTGCCAGAATCTATTAATGTTAGTATGTTTGTTTGTTACTCTATCACACAGTAACGGGATGGCTCGAATCAAATTCATCTTAGAGATAGACCATAATCTAAAATAAAACATGGAGATCTTTCTGAACTAACGTTATAGCCTAGATGAGTATTGAGTAATAGTTTTTGTTATTTAGCTGCTATCGAGCGGTCAAAGTGCAATCATGTTAAACCTTTGCTATATATCTTAACGACTATGAAACAACACATGTTTAGCATACTTCACTAATTTGGAATATCACTAATCGGCCACCCATCTACATACTGACCGTGGCAACTGTTGCTTAACCACTTAACCACTATAGAACATGTATTTTTAACATAATTAAACCAAATTGGAATATCATTCAAATGCTTCTTTATACGAATATCATGCAGCGGTTACCCATCAACACACTGACCGCGGCAAGCGTTACTTAGCCGCTTAACCACTAAAGAACATGTATCCTTAAGATAATCAAATCAAATTGGAATGTCATTCAATAATTTCTATATTGAAATATAATTCAGCGGTTACCCATCACCACACTGACCGCGCTCGCGGTTGCTTAACCACGGCGAGCGTTACGAAGCCGCGGCTCCCGGTGATTTCACACCGCGTTTCGTCTCGCATCAGATAAGCGTTGTGGAACCACTTTCGCGTTGGTCTCGTGTAAGCGACACGTTTCTATGGGCTGACCGTGAACGGACGGCTTTTAAGACGTTAGATAACAGTTGTATGTACTAAAAGAAGCACCACTTCGGTATGCTCATATTATTATAAATGCGAAAGTGTGTTTGCCTATTTATTACGCTAATCAATAAATCGAAATCGGTGGGATTTTATGGACAATCGAACTTGCATCGAAAATAGTTGAAAAACCAGGTATATATGTATATTTTCAGATATTAAGGTACCTCGAAAACATTTACATGTGAAACAGATAAGTACAGGTAGTACTACTACAAAGAAGAGATATGCCACGGAGCAATTATTTCGCGCTGTTTGAAATTCTAAAACACTCCAAATCACAAATACCCTATTCCCCTTTAACTTTACAGCCTTAACAACAACAAAATTCATATAAATTAATATCACACAACCTAACCAACATATCCGACGAAAATCACTACCACCAGCTTCGCATGTAACCAGCCTAACCTCTGTCACAACCGTCCAACTCCCAACGTGCCAACGTGATCCCAAACACGAGGTACCCGTTTCGGGCCCTCATTTATTGCAGCCCCGCTCGTTTCGCGTGACACGCGGATCCTGGAATAACTGTAGTCTATACTTTCTCGAATAACGAAATGCGAAAGCGTGTTTGTTTGTCCTTCTTTCACGTAGCGATTTTATGATATGACTAGCTGTGCTCTGGGGTTTTACTCGCATTGCTCCGCTCATTTTAGTCTTAGCGAGATAAAATATAACCCATAGCCTTCCTTGATAAATGGACTATGTAACAGTGAAATAATTTTTTATATCGGGCCCGTGGTTCCTGAGATTAACGCATTCAAGCAAGCAAACAAACTCTTCATCTTTATAATATTCGTATAGATTTTTGTGTCTGGAGTTAGACCCTAGAGAGACATAGAATACTTTTTACCTTGAAACATCTCATTCCCATGGGAGCTTTCTTTGACTACGCGGGCGAAGCTGCGGGCGGAAAGCAAGTAGGCTTTATACGAGTACTAGAGGTCCGCCCCGGCTTCGCCCGTGGTACATATTTCGCAATAAAAGGCCTATGTCCTTTCTCGGGTATCAAAATATCTCCATACCAAATTTCATGCAAATTGGTTCAGAAGTTAAGGCGTGATTGAGTAACAGACAGACAGACAGAGTTACTTTCGCATTTATAATATTAGTATGGATTGAGGGTATACATTGTAATGCCTGCAAGTCGTGGTAAAATTTGGCCAATTATTATAACGACGGGGCTGTGAGAACGTAAGCCCATATTTATATGAAACTGCAGTCTTTCTGTAGGTATGTTTTTAAGTGTTCTCTTTACGTATCGCAATTGATATCACATATCGTTGATTTCGTATTACAATGCAGATTTTTCGAATGTATGCTTGAGATGAATCTGAATCTGAATTGAGATGAATCTCGATAATTCTGAATTTATATTAAAGAGGAGATTTAGCCTAACACCACATTTTTTATTAGATATCATGAAAAATATAATTTTATTCAATAAAGTATAGATAACTATTTATAAATAAACGAGATCTATGATATCTGTTTCCGCCATTCACGATGCAACGAAGCAACCACGAAGCAACCAATTAACGTAAAATTTTACTCTAAAATTTTACTATAGATATAATCGTAGGGAAAACAAATAGAATAGAATCTTTATATTTTATATTTATAAAGGATAAAATCTACTATTAAATATAGCATAAGACCATTTTATTTTTATTTATACAATTTGCATCTATCAAAGACAGTAGTTCAATAAAAATAAATGACCATGTATCTTAATTCATATACAGTATCTTATTTCATATGCACATAAAGTAAAAACAGAATCTCTCTCTATAATATCATAACTATACGAGTAGTTATTCACTTTCTTCTATCATAAACATACTTTTGATTTCACTGACTGCGGCCCACCGCTGATTTTTCAATAATAATCATATCTAACTATGTGCGTTTTTTCTTTCATTAATTTTATCTCGTAGTTTTTACACGAATAAAAAGCAGATTATAACGGTTTGTTTTATCTCATCAATAGCTTCCAGCTTCGGCTTTTCGGGGTTGCGAACTAGCTAGTCATGGCGTTTTTCCTAGATAGTTGAGAGGCCATATTTTGTTATAGGGTCCTTGGTTATCTGGCTATACCGTTGAGCATAAAGAATACATTACGAATTTAATCTACATCGTATAACTGTATACGTTTCCCAAATACCAGGCACCAGTACTTGGCCAGCAATGAAAAACTACATGCACCATATTGCTCGACAAATAATGTGCGGTTTGGCGCAGTCGGTGCGGTTGAACCTCTTATGTATTACATAAGCAAGTTTCATGTGTAACCTAGAAGCCTTGGAACCGTTTACTGTTGGTATTTTAATCTATCCATACACGTAGAACAATAAGTAAGTGCACATATCGATATGTATTATTATGTGTCATAGGTATATTATTGCGTTGGTGACTAAATAAATAAATAAATATTTCAAGACAATTTTCACGGCACGATCTGATCCCAAACTATGCTTTCGCTTGTGTTATTCAAACCAGATGGCTGATAAACATACATATATATAAAATCCATACTAATATTATAAATGCGAAAGTAACTCTGTCTGTCTGTCTGTTACTCAATCACGCCTAAACTACTGAACCAATTTGCATGAAATTTGGTATGGAGATATTTTGACACTCGAGAAAGGACATAGGCTACCTTTTATTGCGAAATATTTACCACGGGCGAAGCCGGGGCGGCCACTAGTTTGAAATAAATACTTATATAGATAATAAACACCCAGACACTGACTTTTTTATAGCACTTCTAAATTATCCTCATGATAATCAGCTACTTCAAGAAAGATCTTTGTAGCAGTAGTTTTTAACATTATTCCATCATACGAGTACTAGACGACTTAATCTATATATACATCAGGACACGAAGTCCTTAGGCCTTTATGCATACTTATTCACAAAGTAACACATCCTCACAGACTTAGTTATAACACCAGTCAGACTGTAGTCACCATATTTAACAATACCGTAAGACAGCTAGGTCACGTAGGCTCAACTCAGTCAAGATAAAGATATGTGCCTAGAACATTGTGATACGTGCCTCTATAGTTGTATTCAGGAAATTATTATATAGTTCTTGAAGTTTTTTAATTCTAGTTAGGGAATTATCAATTATGTACTTGAAGCGAGGTTTCTGAAACTATTATTTTCGGTTCTACTTTTATCCTATCTCTGAGTAGAGCTACAGGTTTCTAAGCTAACAATATTGACAGATTTTCCCACAAATCTGTCCATATTGTAGAATTTCAAGTATAGTTGGTTGGGTTTCATTTTAAAATGAAACCAGCTAGCCTTGAGGCTAATTTTTTTTTTAGTTGCATGATACACATTTGACATAAGATCAATTTTAGACTTGCTTCCACGTATTGCGCCGATCCGATTACGCTCTTTTATTTCGTAAAATACAGATATGTCGAATGTATGTAGGTACCATCTCGATACGTGCAGTGGAACAGAGGAGTCGTTAGAACGGGGTTAAATTAACTTGACTAGTTTATAATAATTAACAATTATCTTGCAGCTACAACGATTGCAGTCACACCATCTCTCGTCTCCCTTGACCGATCCCACGCCGATTTTGCAAATTATATCCTATTATTACTTAAATCTATCAATCTATTGTTTATAATGTTGCAATGGTTGAGACTAATGAGTATCTTGTAGTTGCTATGACTCAATGTATACCAATTAATTATTCGTAGATTACAAGACGATCGTATCGTTGATGGGCGGATGGATTTTTGAGATATGTATGTATATTGAAAATTATACCACATTTTAACTATATAAAAAGTCGTCGCATCGTTCTATATGCAACTTCCATTTGAAGTCTGAAACAATGCTTTTATTTAGTAAATTTTTTAATCGAAGTTTTTACTCTAAGCCTACTTTTTGTTTTTAGTCATGTCGGCCCGTAGAGAACAACATTTATTACTTTACTTAGAACCTTTAAGCGGGAAAGGAACGATTGTGTTATAAAAATATTGTTTCTTAGTGAGCTATCACGACCAAGCCGCTTTCACTTTCAAAGATTACCATTTACAGCCACGTCCAATATTTATATATAAAAAACGGAACTGTTAAGAACTGTGACGTAAATTGGATTACTACATTCCCCTGTGAAGTGAGGATAAGATGTATTATGTTCGATTTTCTTTACAGACAAGTAGGTGATCAGCCTTCTGCGTCCTGCCAAATCGACATTTTCCTATCAGTAGCTGGTGGACCAAGAAACGAACTGCCAAACCTTCGGTTCTACGCTCACGCTTCACTATGTACCAAGGAGGCCGTCATAATCTGTGACGTAAACCGTCAAGTAGCACAAAACATCAGTGCGATAATTTACCGCCAAAATGTGGGTCGAGCTGAAGCAATACGACGGTCAAGGGATCGAGAATACGGTGAAGGCCAGGTTTCACCGGTGCCGGCGGCCTCGCCGCGCGATTATTTTACTTCTAGAAAATTCCCACCAGGGGAATCGCTTCCTACATGCAATGCATTTTCCTCTTGGCACAATCGAAGTTGGCGTTACCTTGGGCTTAGCACGCAGATTCGATCGACTCGTGTACTTAGATTGTCATGTTTTTCTGAACCTCTTGTACTATAATCTTATTAACAATCTTTGCATCGTTTTGTCTAGGAGTAGTTAAACACTGTATAAGCGAGGAGGTGATGACATAAAGAGACATGATGACAATCTAATTTTTCATTTCTCCAAAGAAAAAATGAGTGCAACTTTTTATTATTTCTTAACTATATTAACTGCGACTGACTTTATCGCCCGTCTGAATGAAACCTTTAATTTTTTTATTATAAACTTTTAAAGATTTTAAACGTGATTTTTCCATGAAACAGATAATTCCTTTGGAAATCTTGTAAAGTACAACATAATGTAAGCAAAACCTTCAAATCAATCTATAGTTAATATTATGCTATAGTTCTGTTATTATTGTGTCATTAAGGAAGGTAGACCCCAAAATACAGGCTGTCCTAGTTTGGGGTCCAAATGTTACATGTTTGTACCTAACCCACAAATTGATAATTTTTATTTTTAATCTATAGTCCTACAGAGGCTGCTGTGGGACCTCTTCCCTCCTGCGTGATGACGTCATTCACAACTTCGCAACACTTCAAGTAAAACAGCCTCTTTCATATAATAAACTAGCGGTCCGCCCCGGCTTCGCCCGTGGTTACTTATTTTATTTCTATGATAAAATGTAGCCTATGTCCTTTCTTGGGTATCAAAATATCTCCATACCAAATTTCATCAAAATAGGCGTGATTGAGTAACAGACAGACAGACAGAGTAACTTTCGCATTTATAATATTAGTATGGATAATATTTATTTTAAACAATATTAATTGTACCTTGATGCCGTCACACAATACGTCAGCATGTGGTTAATGAACCTTCGATTATTATCTCACCACAAAACGATAAAAATATACATTTCAATACTTTGTAAAGTGACTAATTACATTTTTTATAGGAAGTCAAACGTTGTGTCTTAAACTGATATTTTTCTCAAATACATCATTGATGAATGATTAGTATTTTCTTTGAGATTCTCATCTTAAAATAATAACAAAACTGTCGTTAACTATTTAACGTTGTGTTTGTCGAACCGTTACACTTTCACTATTAGACCGCTGAAGCGATTTTGATAAAATTGTTATTGCTTTTCTTTTAATAGAATACAAATTGGAGGTGTGAGTTAGTTAATTGTAGGTGCTAAATCCATACTAATATTAAAAATGCGAAAGTAACTCTGTCTGTCTGTTACCTACTCAATCACGCCTTAACTACTGAACCAATTTGCATGAAATTTGGTATAGAGATATTTTGGTACCCGAGAAAGGACATAGGCTACTTTTTACCCCGGGAAATAGGATAGGTTTTATCCCGGAAATCCCACGGGAACGGGAACCATGCGGGTTTTACTTTGACTGCGCGGGCGAAGCTGCGGATGGAAAGCTAGTAAGAATATAAATTTATATAGCAATTGACATTTACATAACAGTCAACACACGCTCAATAATGTATTAATTAATACAAAACTCACGTCTAGCATCAAACCCTGGAACCTATATGTAGCAAGGGCTTCAACCACTGCACCATCACGATCAACCAACAGTGCCATAAAAGTTACCAAGTGTTACAAGGCCACCCATTGTTGTGTGTGTATCATAATTAGGGCTGCCAACTATCATTTAATTGTAATGTTTTGTAATTACTAAAGTTAAAGTAGACTTCTGTGTCAAAATCATCTAGAAACAGTTTAGGTGATTTGAATAAATCTGATAAATATAGTCAAATTAATTAATTATTGAACGTAAAATAGTGAGTCAAAGTATTTTTTTGCATTGATTTTATT
>CAJQZN010016231.1:0-16796 GCA_907164685.1 Colias eurytheme | reverse complement strand
GCCGCACGCGCACATGCGCGAGCCGGGCTGTGCGCCGGCCCAGTAGTCCATGCGCTGGCCCGTGCGCGACACCCACCATGCGAACGGGTGGAAGTTCGCCTCCTCGCCTGACATACACAAAATCGACAAAATTAGATTCGAAAATTTCAGTTAAAAAAAAAAAATAATTTTCAAAAAATGGCAATTTTTTGTGAAATACGGTTCAAAAATAAGTAAAAATACTTTTCAAATGCACGATAAAATCCAAAATACACATTCATTTCATTCGCTAAAAAATATCCATGCCCCAAGGACCAATCCCCCCACCCCCCACAACAAACACTCACTAGGCGAATTGAGCAGTCTCGAATGCCGGCACATATAATCAAGCCGCTGTGAGCACGTGTGCGACCTATTGAGCAGGGCCTCCAACTGCGCCCGCGTCGCGTCGTACTCTATGTCCTGTCTGAAGCTGCCGGGCTCCTGGTACCCGTCGACTACAGACCCGCCTGCTGCTGCGTGACGCACTGCCGTTATGATTCGACCGTCCGCTGCAGGAAAGAATATAAATATTGTAATCGTTTAATTATTCGATAAAGTTTGTAAAAAAAAAATTGTATTTGTTTCTAAGGGCCGATTTTTCAATGCCCAGAAGCCCAGATAAACAGCTAGATAGACTTTATTCTTCAGTTAACAAAATATTCAATTTTTTAATAGACGAATAGGACTTATCTATCGAATAACTACGTTATTTGAGGAATAAATCTATTTGCCGCTCCAACGGCCAGATAGCGCGCTATTCGACGGTTAGGCGTTTGAGTTGACAACTGACGCGTCAAATTTGGGATATTTTCGTATGTCATAACATAGAGCGTAGAATTATTAACAATTAAACCTCTTTCTATGTAATTATTATCAATTAAAATCATATTGAAATTGATGTTTTTGATAGTACTGATGACCATGCCATTGAAAATTTGCCGAACGCTGTCTTTAAGTATGTCGTTTCCATCGTAAAATATGTATATAAATTGAAACACAAATTTAACCAAACTCTTTACTCGAATCAAAACAACAATCAACAATCATAGAAGACAAGAGCAATACAAGACAAACTTAAAATGCACTCCTGACGTGAGTCATAATGACGGTTGTAGACAAATTGCAAGAGTTGACTCTATCCCGCTCTAACCTGACTAATTTAATATGTTTGTTTCGCCACTCCGAGAGCAGAGCTGCCAATATGGAAATATTTGGTCAGATAGTTATTCATCAAATAAATCACGCTTGAAAAATAGGCGAGCCGTTATGAGTTAGATAAATAATTGAATAAATCTATTCGAGGGGTAGTTATTAGACTGTTTATCTCGGGATTGAAAAATCGGCCCTTAAAGAAATAAAATTAAATTAAATAAATAAAATGAAAATGTATTTGATAGAAAATTATAAAAACAAAATACGCCTAACACACGTGTCGGAAGTGAAACTTCTTTGGCAAGATTCAAAGATATCAAAATCGACGCCTTACATGGAGTAAGGCGTCGATTTTGATATCTTTGAAATATCTTTGAACGCGATGGTATTTCCATGACACGACCTTTAAATTTTACTCTCAACGCGCCTAAAGACGTTTCACTTCAAGTGTTTTATATTATTTTTCACTGGTCGTTACGGCTAACAAACGTAATCAGAACAAAGAAGTACTAACACAAAATAACAGGACCTGACATAAGATTCAACTATAAAGTTTTTTTTTATTATAAAAAAGTATTTAAACACGTCCACAATACTCACAATAAGCCTGACAAGTGACCGGGAAGGCGGGCAGAGGTCCGGACCCGTCCACGTCCACGTGTATATCCGCGGAACGGGTCAGACCCGCTGCGTTCGCGTACGCTTGGCACGAGAGCGGGTGGACCGCTGCAAAATATACAAAATGATATAGAAATAGCAACTTAATAGAAATTAATAATATTAATCATCCAATTTCAACTGTTACACAGTTTAAATTTGATATAATGCGTGAAAAGGGATATATTATGTGAAGATGTGAAGCTATTCATCCAATAGGTACATCAAAAATAAAGTATATAATAAAACTTAATACATTTTTGAAGAACTTTTCAATAATAATTAAAAAGGCAACTTTCAAAGTGTAAACTGCAACATATTATAACATTTGAAATTTTACGTGCAATGTTCGCACATCCTATTTTATCATTATAATTATAATAAAGAAATATCTATATCAATTCCCATATGCACATTTAATGTATTAAAATAAAATAAAATACGTACAAGAATGGCAAACAGCGCCCGCGTATCCCGTAGCTGAACAATCGCACGTGAACTCGTCCGCGGTCTGCACGCACACGCCGCCGTGCTCGCACGGATTCGGGTTGCATCTGTACACATTATTCAATTGAAACCAATATTGCATTAAATCTATAAAAACAAGAAATAATAGTAAAAGTTGATTTATTTATCCAACAAATATCATCGGAATTAAAAATACAGATTTAAATATACACAAAAATAAAAATTTTTCTTCAATCTTATTATGACCATGTCTTTTTTCTTCAAATATAACAATGAACATTCAGAATCCTACATCTGAAATGTATATTGTATCTGCATTGCCCTTTGATTTGTGTTATCTATGCGTCGAATCTATCCTATGTAATATTCTCTTCTTTTTTCTTTTCTTCTTTCTTCTAACCAAGGACACTTGATTTTGTAAATTTAAAGAAGTATTGTAACAGCGAACACATAATATAACGTTTGCAAAACGGGTTTTTTTGAGTCTTTCCCCGAGTAAACCCCATCCATACCTATCGATCATGTGGCAGGCGTCGAACACGATCTCGTTGGGGCAGCAGAACTCCTCGGGCTTCCAGTCGGTGGGCAGGCGGTAGTTGCCGTCCAGGGCGATGCGCCGCATGCACCCCACGAACCCGCGCGGCGGCCCTTTGCCCCCTGCACACAACAAACATTCATTTTTTCATTTATTTGATGGTAACGACAAAAATATTCATTTAATTTTTCATTTATAGAATACTTAATAATTAAAGCTGTGCCACGCGGTTTCACACGCCAGCAAAAAAAATATTCAAATTCAAATTCATTTATTAATTGCTTGAACACGTACATTAGATGTTTTGTATCGTAACAGTGTTCACCGTATGAACTGGCATGCAATCGTATAGTATATTATTACATACATACAAAAAAAATTTCTATAGCTAATGTGTTATTCTGACGTATAACCTATATTCTTGCAAAGCTTCTTCCAAATCCGTCTAAGTTTTTACGTGAAACATCCACACATCCATATTTACAAACTTTCGGGTTTATAATATTAGCATGACTTTATTACACACACAGAAGAAATATAAATACAATTTCTTATACTGAAGATATAAATAATCACTCTGAGTTTGTATAAAACACATTTTAAAAGAGAGACAAATTTTGAAATCTACCATAACATCGGAAAGTGAAATGCTTTTTCAAATGGATTTTTTGTAAGCAAATTGTTGCAATAATAAAAATACAATTCCCACAGAAGATGATGTAATAACTGTGGAAATACACAATAAATAGAAATACAATTCTCTAACACATTGACTACAATTTTCATTTAAAAAAAAAAGACAATTTTTTTACTTGTTTATTTTACCAAAACTCAAAACTCACCAGCAATATAATAAGTGCTGCCTGTAAAGAACTTAAGTTTCTTCGTAGTTTTCACTGGTCTATAGTCGACCGCTAGCGTGAGCGTGTCCGGCGCCAGCGTGAGCACCAAGGCATGCCAACGTCCATCGTTGTATGTGTCAGCGTAGTTATCTAGTTTGATTTTGGGAGAACCCTCTGTGAATAGTTCGACTTTCACTTTACCCTCTTCTAGGAATACCTGTAAGGATTAATTTATAAGTTATGTAGGTATTTTCTGCTTGTTGCTTTTTAAATTTACCAGATATTATCCTGATACAAGTTGCAAGATAAATAAATAAAATATTGAAATTAATTCAGCCTTTCTTGAGTCATAAAGTGTGTATCTTACATGATTTTCATTTATTTAGATTTTAGATGTAATGATATGTACATGCTCTGTAAAGCTGAATATGACTAAACAAAAATAAAATGTATAATCTGCTTCGTTTTTTCATCTAAAATATGGATTTCTAAACGAATTTAATAAAAAATTTGCAAAATTGTAATTCAATGAAAAATGGCAAATTTGCAAACAAGACTTGGTAGAATAACAGCCTGAAATAATTTCATCAATGTATTTAGAGTTAAAACACCACAAAATTAACACATACCTTAACATATCCTTCAGATTTGAACTTATGGTATATCAACAGCCCATGCATCTCATAGGTGCGGAACTCCAGAGACACATTGAGGGTATTCCCTCCGGAATAACCGCGTAATTTCGCGTAAGAACCCTCTTTGAGGAACGTCACGGGTACTATTGGTGGTTCCTGTGGGTAGTATTAATTATTTATATAGTGTTTTTTTTTTAAGAGAAAAGAAAGAAAGAAATTGTTATTTAAAACAAACATGTCATTTAAAACACACTTAGGTAAATATAGTTCAAAAAGTATTGGTTATCAAAAAAATATTTTAACATTGTACATGTTGAGTATATATTTATCTCTTGTCTTACAATAAAAAATGAATACAAAATTTAGTATATGTTACAGTCAAAACTCATTAACAATCAAAACCAATTTTGACTGCAAAAATCAGTCAAAAACGTGTTTGACCATCAATGAGTTTTGACAGTAACATAATATGCATTATAATTTAACAATACAAAATCTCATACTTACAGGACAATTATACAGCGTGTTCACTTTCTGATACTTGAAAGGTTCGCCTGTATCATAGCCCTCCTTAAGTTGCGCTATAATGTTGGTAGCGTTGAGGTACATGTTCTCCACGCACCCTGTAAAGTTCTGCTTCACTACTAGACCCTCTTGCGAGTTGGGCACTCCTCCGATGTACATCTGGGAGAATAATAAATAGGGTTAGGAAGGGTAGATAGTTGATGGTGCTTAAATTTTATTCGAAGAAGTATTCAAGAAAATCTCAATAGCTAGTACGCGCTTTTTAGTGTTTGATAGAATTTATGTTTCCATCTTTTCTTTTTTTTTCCAAATCAAACATTTTCATAAAAAAACTATAATTAAAACTAGTTTAGGCGTAAAATCATAGTAGATATGCAGTTCTTTATCTTTCATAACACTACTTGAAATGACATAGATGGTTTGCAATGTCCACTGCAATTCTAACCTTAAAAAAGGTCCTTCCAACCGGATTTTCAGTAAAACTACCGTAATTTTATATATTTTTCATAATTTATTCAATTCTCAACTCACCGCTCTATTAAGATTCAGCCTGGAGAACTCTCCCCTAATCCTGCCTTGCACAATAACTCGGTCGACAGAGAAGATGATGTTCCTTCTATTCCTGGATATAACTACATCATGCCAAATGTTGTCGTCGAGCAGACTGCCTACCGAGAGAGATGTGGCCGCGCCGGAACCTACAAAATATATTTAATTTTAAAGTGAAACTTCTTTAGGTGCGTTGAGAGTAAAATTTCAAGGTCGCGTCATAGCAATACCGTCACGTCATGTAGTAAGGCGATGATGATGATTGATGGTATCTTTGAATCTTGCCAAAGAAGTTTCACTTCTGACAAGTGTGCTCGGCACACACGCTCTATTTTTTGTTTCCCAATTATTTACGGGACGACGTGGTCGCTAAGCGAAAAAGTTTCTTGAGAGATAAATAAAATAAATGTTTCGCTATGATATACCCATGTAATTGATAAAGTCAAAACCTTCCAAACTGCTAGTAAGTAACTTTATTCGGTATACGGTATGTTCTATATTATGACGGTCGAAATAGCTTCCAAGTGTAATTAAAAAAAGAACGAATGAATTAGTTTTATTCAAGTATCAAGTCTTTTCACGATACTTTTTTGAGGAAAACGTAATATAACATAAATAAATTCTCACATAAAAATAAACTACGCCATACATAACCTATGCTTTCCAATCCAACTTACCCAGATCAACATTAAGCACAAGTCGGTTATCCCTCAATTGCAGCGCTATATAATCCCCTTGAGTGCCTCTAGAGTACAGCAGAGCCCCGGAAGCGACACTAGTCTTGAACCGGAATCGAACTGTTTCCCGGGACGCTGATATGGGATCCCGGAGAAGGTCTATCTTCACTAGTGATGTACCGTTGAAGAATAGCGTGTCGGCAACTAGAAAAAAATAAATTGTTTGTTTCTTAAAAAATCTTAAATTAAAATAAATGTATTATTTGGCTTGGCTTCTAGTTTAAGTTTTGAAACATTTTACAATACTGGTCAGCGGCTCATTGATGATTTACTTACTCAATAGAAAAAGGAGATTGCGTTTTATGTGAAGTCACAATTTAACAAAACAAGTCGGAAAGAAAATTTGTTTATAACTGATTTAAACTGAAATCATCAGTGATCATCAAAAGTGTAATACTTTGGATGATCGCTTTAAAGATCCGTTAAATAGTCGTTAATTTCGAAATGCATAGAACTCTCAGAAATCAAACAATATTTTTAATATACCAATATATCCAAGACATTAAATACATACCATAATCACAGCCGTACAATTCGACTCTCATCGATATCTTGTCCCGCCATCTCATGGGATTGATTCTTATATACTGAGCTATTATAGGCACTTCGAATTCGTTCTTCACTACCGTGTTACCGTCGTGGTTACCTTCGAACATCTGTAATTATTTATGCAAACATTTTAATGAGTGTATTGTTTTGCATAATCATTTGTGTATCCCAATGTTTTACAATACAATATAGGATATGGTTTCCTTTTTAAGTTATCCTAATTTTATTTCCAATATTTGGTCAAAATAATAGTAATATACTGAATTTATCAAAAGTATATGTTCCTCTTTTGACCACATAAATTTGTCTGCTCTCAAAAGGATACTCCGCTAGCGCTACTATTGGTCATTATGCTTTATATAGTGTCCCCACGTTCAGTATACTCAATAGAATTTATAAAAACGTGTTAGATAGCCCATTTATCGAGTAAGGCTATAGGCTATATATCATCACGCTAAGACCAACAGGAGCGGAGCCACGGGGGTGAAACCGCGGAGCGCAGCTAGTCCTTTATAAATTACTACTTACTCAATAGATAATTTACAACAACTGAAACTTGGCAATTTATTTTATTTAAAAGGCACTTTAATTAATTCATAAACAAAGCTCCAATATGTACCAATTTTTATATTATACTATTAGTTTTAGAGTTAATAGTGTTTAGAAAAACAATAGTGTGCATATTAAAACTACTATGTTAGTTATTCCAAAACTCATAGTGCATGCTTAATATTAGAAAGGTCAAAATTAACCCATTGACCACCGAGCGGCCCGATCGGGCCGAGACACAATAGATTTTCTATTGTGTCTGTGATCCGAGGACTGACGGAAAGGTTAATATTCATAATATTTACAAAAATCTACATTACTATACACATTAGATTTATACCAACAATGTTGAGTTACATTTTGTATATTCTACAGAACCGTAAATTGTAGTTATTACTATTCAAGAATGTAAATCAAAAACTTATGAGCTGTAAGTAATACAGTACGAATTAGCTACTGTATTTAGAGAATTGATTGTTGAAATTATCTGTAAATTATGATTGAAAATATCTGCATTTTGGTGACAATAATAATACATTAAAACCAATCTTATACACATAGCTTTAAGATTGCTAATTAAAAAAAAACCCTTCAACCTGCGCGTATCCCTCCGCGTCGGTCAGATCCCTCCAACTCTCGCCGTCATCGCAGTACTGTATCATGTACTCGGAGACGAACTCGTCGGTCGCGAACCGGCCCCTCGTGGCCACCGCGCGCAACTCCCGCCGCTTGTGCAGGTTTATCGTCAAGTGCTGGTAATACGAGCTCTCTTTCGCCGTCCATGCTGATGTCCCTTCACCGTTTAGTGTTTGTTAGTAAAGGATACAGTGCAAATGCAGCATTATAACCGATTGGCTATGGTAAATAATGATTGCTGCATTTAAACTGTATGAAAGAACTGTTAATAGATTTAGTATTTGATATTACTGATAAAATATGTTACTGAGAACTACAAGTGTTTAATTCTACATTCAAACTCTAATAGCGAAGCAAACTAAGGAAGGTACATAACCCATCACCTATACATACATAAATCACTAACACAAGCATCTAAACGTGCAGATACAACCACCACGATTCTCGTTTTAGCCCCACCACCAAATTACCTTGACTTCACCCCCCGCCGCTTTATACTGCGCGTAGTCAAGTCCGTTACTACCATAGCTGATATGGTACTCTTGGACGTATTCCTGCGAATGTGCTCGTCCCTGTGTCGATATTCGAGTGACATTCTTCACCGAACCCAAATCTATGACGAGTTGTTGGTCAAAGTCATTCTCGGACGCCGTCCACGCGTTCAAACCTTTTTCCAATTTTGCATTTTAGTCTTTACATCTAGTTTCGTGTCTGTTAGTATGTTTGGACGTTAGTGAAAATCAAATACGCAATTTTCATAACATTTTATTTAACCCATATACATGTTAGCCCTTTAACCTACGATCTACAAAACAAAACCACACACTAACACACACCTAATGAAAATAACATTTTAATAAGGTTTTGGCTTCTTTTTTAAGAAATCACTAGTAAATTTTGGGTCTGGTTCAACCAATGTTTTTGCATCCTCGAGCAGTTCTTCTATAGTTAAGCATTTAAATGGAACAATTTCACTGTTTATCCCATCTTTAACTTTTATTGCAACGGCCACACTATATAAATCATTTAACAATGTTTCTTCAAAAGCATAGTCTTCTATAAGTACATCATTCTCATATAAAACTGTGCTTGTAGTTATTTCACCAACTTTTAACTCTTCTTTTATAGAGAAACTAAGAGCTTCCAGAGAAATTGTAATTCCCACACCAATGTTCTTCACATAACTTTCTTTCAAACACCAAATACGGTAAAAACATGCCATCTTTTGTAGATCAGTGTGATAGCTATGAATCTTCTTCCATTCATGTTCAGATAGTTGCCTTCTCATTAGGCGAAAGAAATCTGGTATATCTTTGTTAACGGGAGATTCAATTGTCATAACATCAATACCAATATTTTGTGCAGTGTTACCAGCTAAGACAACAAAGTCGCCTTGATGGGAAACATTGAAATGTACTGATGTATCAGCGCCTAACAAATATGGTTTCCCATTTTCATCCCTACCAACTTGTATGGATTGATAGGGAATATCAGTTGCGATACTGAGATACTTCCTAATCATGAGTCGTCCAACTAAACTCGACTTAGCATCTTTGAGAAAGACAAATTTTGAGATTCTCTGCTTTTCCTCAGGTTGAATGTAGCTTGAAGCAGCTAAAATCTGAGCTTCAGTAGGATTCCATTCGCTGGCATTAAATGCCCATCTTGTATTCTTTGCTGCCATTTTTATTTTGTGGATGGGAAGAATTATCTTGTATTCCTTATATGTGTTTACGTAATTAGTCAACAGGGATAGTTTTTTATACCATGTGTGAACCTGTTGACGAATTAATCCTGTTTCAGGGTTTATCTAGCACTCTCAAGCTAAAAACTTAAACGCAATAAAAAAGAAAAAAATATATGCATGCACAATTTAAATTAAAACAATCTCTCAAGGGGAAATAGCACATATGACTGAAAGTTTATTTTCCCATAACCTTTTTGCTTTAATGTCAGGTTACATAAAAAGTTTAGTGCAAATGCATAATTTAAAATCTATTCAACCCGAAAAACATTAAGCTATAAAGGATTATGGGAAAATATGTATGTATGTGTAGGTAAATCCTATAAGATATTAAAAACAAGGATATTATAAAACTACAATGAACAATGCTCAAACTACTCACACAATAGCAAATTAAATCAGTGACCTTGCACCTAACAAAACTATCAAATAATTGATTTTTAAAGATCAAAAATACAAGTTCCAATAAGTGTTTTTCAGTATTGTAATGTTTTTAAGAACAGTATTCAGTCAGATATAAAACATTGGCTTTGTAATAATTCTTGAAACAATTATGTGTTATGAAGAAATATCAGGAACTACATAAACAAAATGCATATTGGTATTTGATTGGTAAAAGCTAGAGGTATAAACTTACCATGTAATTTAGCATTATCCGGTCCTCTTTCCCGTAAGCTAGAAGTAGCAGTCAATTTAGCGTAGTCTAACAGAGGTTCATTACATTCGTAGTCGTAATAATAACGGACTGAATCTGAAAATACGTACATTTATAACATGAAAACTGTTCATAAAAATTTGAAGACTCAAGTAAGAAATTAAGTGCAAGCAACATAATAATTTTCGATTTTAAATAGCAGTTAAATGAGTTAATTGTTTAAAGTTTATATTGTTATGTACTAACCTGATTTTGTACTTGATATGCTAAAACAAAGCACCACAACAAAATAATACACAGGGCTGCTCATCATAACTTCATATTTAAACCAAATTGAAGCAATAAATACAAATTATGAGTTAGTCACAAATTCAAATAAAATTGTTTGATCATTAGATTCGGCGTTGTCAACTTGTCATATCGCTCACCAAAGGACAACACCCAACTCCGGTTTATAACGTTTTTACTGAAAATCTGCGGATGCGATTGGTTAAAATTTGGTAACATGAAGTTTAACCAATAATAATTTACATTTATTACCATAGACAATTTTACATAGCATAATTTATTTCTGTTATTCACGAATATAATTGTTTAACTTATGGAGTGTGCATAATATGAATATAATATTGGAAATGGCAATTGGCAAATATTATGCTATGATATAATACGAACGTCAGTTTCTTAGCTCCTAATTACCAATATTATTTTTTGGACCAAGCGCAGCGGCTCAAGATAAAATCGATACGTGAATGGAATTTTTATGTATCTACTTTATAGATCGTAGAACGCACTCGAGTTTTTTTATCTGTGTAAATGAAAACATCATGTATTTGATGACTTCATGTCTGATGTCAATAAAATTTTGAATTGGTTGATTGTAATTTTTTTCTAAATAAATTAGCAAGAATCAGTATTAATTTGAATTAATAGTATAATTATTTAAGATATTCACATTCAGTGCAAGCCCTTGTACTTCGTTTATCTAATTTTAAAGTGGGTGAACGCCCTTATCCCATAACAGGCTTTCGCGGCTCCATAAGAATTTCCATTTTCCCGTGACACAAGAAAGTTTTTTTGCCACGTTCTGTCGGCTTTTTTAAATCCCTGTTACATCAGAATGTTATATATTTAAAGGAAGCCAATAATCAGGTAAATAACAGTTCTTATTAAACTAATTTTTACAATATAAGTCAGATGTTGGTTGCGGTATCATGCAGTTGTCTAAAAATCAATACGAGTGCATGTCATGTATTGTGTTATTCAATAGTTCCTCTTTGATTATTATTCTGGTTTTGTTGCTGAAATAAATGTATTCGACGTTTTATATGTTTATTAATATACGCAGCGAATTATATTTTTTTATTGAGTTCAATATTTTTTTATATAAATAAACAATACCTTCTGCTATAATTCACATTTCTAATTGGATTAAGGGTTTATCAAGCAAAAGAGGTGTCCAAAAAAAGACCCAGAATCGACAGTAATGAAATATGTACCAATGGATTGACAATAAAATATAATATGATGTAGCTGTAGCAGCAATCCTGAAATCGTTATAGTATAGGAGCTAGGAGCAAAATAAAATAAGCAGGGAATTTGTTTCTAAAATAAAAAAATAAGTTTATTATCTAATCAAATGATATCTTCATTAGTCAGCTGACATCAGCTGACCATCATCATCATCAGATCAGTCGTCAGCTGACCGCTCTAGCGTAAGGTCTTTGTCACTAGTAAGACGAGAGGAAAATGACCTCTTACGTTTTGAAATGTGATGTATGTAATATTGGAATTAATGAAGTGCTTGCGTTTGTTTATATCAAGATAACTGAAGATATTTTGAATGCAAATAACTGCTTTTTGAATCGGTTCCATTAAAGAGAATGGAACAAAGCAAGGATAATGTATCAGTGAGTGATGTGGAAGATATAACCAGGCTATTGAAACATACAGATGAAATAGATGCAGGATGAAATTGATATTTATTGTTTTATGGCATTCAAATGCTTTATAAATATAAATTTACAAAGAATAGAAAAAAATTGTGAGGTATCCGCCCCGGAATGGTGCGAAAGGATTCGGGTTCGAGTCCCGCCTCGTGATCGAATCTTTCTATTCTTTATAAATTTATAGATGCAGGATGTTTGGCTATTGTTGTGGCAAGGGACCTTAATAGGTTGCCGTCTGTGACCATCAATGATGGTGTTAGCGTGAATAATATCATGAGGTGCGATGTAATGTGCTTCACCCTCGATTTGGAAAATGATAAATTACTAACATAGTTTTAAGAAAATGTCACCTGTTTTATTGTATAAATAAAAAATTTTATTATATTTAATCTTGTTTTTTGAAGATATCATCTGAACTTACTATCATACCAAATTACCAATTTTAAAGTGTAAACCGAATTTTTCTCAATTTCGTTGGCAGATACAAAAATGTCGAGCATGTCAGACCGTAAAGCTGAGCTGGAGCGCAAGAAGGCCAAGCTCCAGGCACTCCGCGAGGAGAAGGATCGCCGCAGGAGGGAGAAGGAGCAGAGGGATGCGGAGGAAGTGATGGTACATTCTTTTTATTTATTTTAATCAGAATAGAGCAAGTGTTCAAAAAAAAATAGGTTGGAGACATTCCACTCTGTTATAAAATTGTTTGTTGTGACTTTAGTGTTCATTTTTTTCATCAATGCTTTCCCTTATGTTACTTCAGTGGTTGATGCGTAATGAAGCCTGACAGACAGAGTTACTTTCGTTTTCTACTTTTATTTATTTAACTAGGTTTTGTTTAGAATCGCATTTGAATCCTCAAAATACAGAAAAATAATTTACCTCCAGTTTGGAGAGCAGTTTCTACAGAGAAGAACCGGCAAGAAAAAACAAAGTTGCTCAAACAAAAATCATTCGTTTAGATGATTATTTCCCTTAAATTTTTAAAATCATCATCAGATACGTGCAGCGAACACGTCAAGCCTCGACAGCCGGCGTGATCTCGACGAGATGCTCTCTTCCCTGGGCGTGGCGCCCGTTAAGGATGTGCTGTCGTCACTATCCTCGATGACGTCACTAACCCCGCCGCAGACCGCTTCCCCGGACGCTAGTCTACCCCATACGGATAAAGCCAGCTTGCCACCGCATGGGTAGGTTTTTTTGTGGGATTTTTAGAATAGATTTTTAGATACTAGTAGAAAAGGATTAGAATTAAAAATTTGACCACACTATACTACTTTTTTGCTAATGACAGGTAAAAAATCACATACACATTTTATTTTTTATATTTTTGAAGTGAAACTCTTTTAGGCGCGATGAGAGTAAAATTTCAAGGTCGCGTCATGGAAATACCGTCACGTCATGGAGTAAAACGACGATTTCGGTATCTTTAAATCTTGTCAAAGAAGCTTCACTTCTGTCACGTGTGCTCGGCACACGTTCTCTTTTTTTACTTTAGCAGTGTGTAAATAATCTAAGACATAAGTAAAAAGAGAACTTACAAATTAAAATATTTACACCGAATTTTTTTATTTTTAGACTGGTGAAGAAATCGACGCAACTTTTAGTTGTCTCGGTTCAGTCTACAGACATTCCCCCAAAAGAGAATGTCACATACGCGAAGCAGACCCAGACCACGACGTCGGGGGTCACTGAATTGCGTGATGGTAAGTTTCCCTCCATTTTTTATACATTTAGGTTTTTTTCCCTCCAGTTTTTTTAATATCCTTGATTATCGTAATTTTTTTAAAGTGAAACTTTTATTTCATCGCCTCAAACTTTTTGGTCTGTGTAGCGCATGTCGCGTGACGGTCGGCTGCCGAGTAGCTATAAACTATAAAGCAGTGTTCGGAAAGTTTCACTTTTACCGTGGTTTCATAAAACCACACATTTTTTTAATTTCGTTAGTTAAAAGAAAAGAAGAGTACAATACAATTTTACAGTTATGTGAAAAAAATAAAATCTTTTTTTTGTTTATAAAAAGTTTCTAAAACAATTACAGTACAATTTAATATCCTTAAATATTTATTAAATAGACAAATATGTATAAACAACATAGTGATTATTTGCAATAATTTAATACTTTGATTCCTATAAATGTGTGTACAATAAGTATGATTGCATTAACATGCCTCTGATTGTCAAATGATGTACATATTTTGATTTTCAAAGGCGGGGACCAATTCTCAAATTACTAATTCCTGTCCAAATTTTACTAATACTTTTTAAAAAACATACTAACATAATATTATACAGATAAAAAATACTATGCATGAGTGATATAGATACCTACATAAATGTATTCTATTATATATTTTCTATAAAAGCAATTAATTTGAGAATTGGTCTGATATGTATTTGACTTAACTGTGATGTCTGGGTGATGGTTTTGTTGTTTTCATTTGCAAATGTAACTTGTGTGTCTGTCACTAATCGAATGAATTAAATCACATTCATTTAACTCATATTTGAACAATTAGTGCAAAACTAAATCTATCAGAATTTGCATTTTGTGTACATCTGTCTCTTTCTCTCATATGGAAATTACTTTTACTAGAGTGAGATGGATTGCTTATAAGTTGTAAATCATTGTTGGCATATAAGCAGTCTGTCTCGCTCTAGTGTAAAGCATTATTTTGTGATAGAAAGAGATGGCATTATAGTGAAATGCAAATTTGTATAGATTTGGCTTAGCTATTAATTTATAGTTCCACTATAGTTATTAATTTTTATCTTTTTGCTTTTTATGACAAAATGTTGTCAATCTATTGTTCATTTAGTAATTAATTAATTATGTATCTTAGTAATGGAACTATTAATTATGAAAATAATTATTATTTAATACAATAACAGAATAAGCAATGATCATATATCGTAGACATCGCTTATAATTTTGTGTATAGTCTCGTGTTTGCAAATGAAACCTTGTCGAATAACCAGCGACGTTGTAGTTACAAAGCAGTATTTACTTTTCACACTTCTTGCCTCAGTAGTCTGAATTTGTTAGAAGAAATTTCCTAGAAATGACATTTTTAGAAACTTAGTCGCATCATTGTTGATTTTTTTGTTGCGTCAATAAATTCCGACTACACATTTTCACGCAATTCTGGAAAAGCTTTCGTGCTATCTTTTACCTTATATAAATGCAGTCAAGGTTCAAATTTGAATAAAAAGTTTCAACATTTGTGTTCAAGCTTCATTGCAATAGCTTTAATGTGTTTAGCTGTTTTTTTTTTTTTGTTTATGTCACATTTTTTAGGACAATAACATTTTTGTACAGTCTATCAGATAGTTATTTTATTTGGTAGGTTTAAAAAAAATATTTGTTCAGTTTACACTTATTTCATATCACATCACTCTAGTCTGTAAAAATCTAAGAAATCAATGCGAATGCCAAATCCTTGTTTAAACAAATTTCTCCCAGTAAATTTTCTGAATATATGCATCTACCCTCAAAACTTGTCTATTCACTAAAATTTATTCAAGTAAAGTTTCATATTGTATTTTTACAAAATATGTGTTATTCCTTTTTTTCTGGTGAATTATTTAATAATACTGTCTCCAAAAAATTAACAATGGCTGCATTTATAAATTGAACTACGTGGTGAAGTCACAGTACTATGAGTACAACAAAAGTAAATACTGTATGAGTGTCTGGTGCTGTTTGTGTTTGTGCTACCATAAAAAAGGCTGCTCTTCCAATGCATCACCGCTTGCAGGATACATGGAGGACTGGTGGCGGCCACGGAAAGGTAATGTACACTTTATTAACACACTATTACGTGGGATCGTGGTTGATTTTTGCTTGAACTGTGTTTTCGTTTGAAGAAATTTTTGGTATAAATTATTATGGGTCATTATTTATTAGGTATGTCAGATTCTATTACAGTTATGATGACAGTTCAATAATTATTTTTTTTGTTTGAGTGAAGTACTATAATATAATATAAATAAAAAAGTGCTTTTAGATTTGCAAAAATACAACCACCATTCCTTAACTAAATAACACTACACAGTGACATGGTACATCCAATTAATGGTATTCAAAATTATTCATTTTATCAACACACTAATTTTCCTCATAACGTGGTGATTAGAATGTAAAATTTAAAGTTTCTTAAAAATATATACTTACTCCAATATTCATTGAGACAGAAAAAATTGATATACATTCCAAAACGTAAGTGGGGAAAAAATTGGTTATTTTTACGATAATAATTGGCAGAACTTGTATAATAATTACTATTAACGTTTATATTTTAAATGTAAAATATCAGGAGGAATTGTAAAAATATATTTTTGATTCTAAAAATACAGTCACCACCTCTTATCACTTGAAAACTGCATGAGAATCTAATTTCGTGATCAGTTATTTTGGAAAAATAGTAATTTCATCTGAATGTTTCGATTGGGCATGTTGAATCAATGTTGGGAGTTGCATGGTCTAACACTACCAGATATTAATTAATACAATTTTGGATATAGGATAATTATAAAATATTTTACTATTTACAATCCTAAAGCTATTTACTGATTTTATTGTTAATTTTTGTCCCAATA
>CAJQZN010016228.1:0-17742 GCA_907164685.1 Colias eurytheme | reverse complement strand
TGCTTCACGTAAATATGTCTCACTAAATTCACCAATTACACAGTGATGTGTAACTTATATACTTTAATTACAATTAATTATTCACAGAACTTTTAAAAACAGCTGTTAACTCTCGAGGCGCAAACTACCCTCTCGTATACCGTATCGTTTTTTGTTAAATTTTATCTCATTGCAATAATAACAAATGATATAATTCAATGGGTTATGCGATTAAAATAATTTATTGGTGAAGTTTGTGTGACTTGCAGTTTTAGAGCTGTTTTTAAAAGTAACCTCCCGTCAGGCTCTAGGCGCTAAGACAGTCTCTGTGGCCGTAACCTATTTTTGTATAGAATTCCTGTATGTTTGCAAGAAAAAGTAGCAGTTGCAGTTTACTTATTTATCAGAAGTATTGCTCTACAATTAGAAGTTGCGTAGTTTTAAAGATTTAAGCATACGCTTAACTGAAAACGTATGCTTAAATCTTTAAAACTACGCAACGGATTTTGATACGGTTTTTTTAATAGATAGAGAAATCAAAAGGAAGCTTTTAATAGAAATATAATTCATAAGGTTTTAGACAAAGCGGGTGAAACCGAGGATTGAAAGCTATTATTATATTAATATTACTACATGGTATAAAACAAAGTCGCTTTCTCTGTCCCTATATGTCCCTATGTATGCTTAAATCTTTAAAGCTTCGCAACGGATTTTGATGCGGTTTTTTTTAATAGATAGAGTGATTCAAGAGGAAGGTTTTAATGCATAATTTATTAGGTTTTAGACAAAGCGGGCGAAGCCGCGAGCGGAAAGCTAGTATTATATATTATAGTGGTTTTACCATAAATAATAGGATTTCCACTACCGTCGTATTTTCACCGGATGAAACACATGACAGTACAACGCTTCCCAAATCTTGTAACCTTGGCCTGGATGCAGAAGCTTATACTATAACCAAATGTTTTAAATATAGGTTTATTTGGAAACATAAATATGCAGTTTTCATTATTCTTACAATATGAATGTATCTGGATTTAGTCAAATTTGGGAATACATGCAGTATTTTAAACACACTTAATTTTTAATTTATTTATTATATTATAAATTATTATTCAGGAAACATAGAACCACAATTTTAAGTTTACATATTCAATTTAAAAAAAAAATTAGTTACGCGGTTTTAAAAGAAACATTAGTTTTGCTTTAGGTAATATCATCGGTACGACCATTTTTTTATTGTGAACATTTTATTGTACAATTAGTATAATTTCATATTATCTGTGGAATTGTGAAATTTAGCTTATCCAATTATATTTAAATAGCACAGTATTAATTGTATGTAATTAAATAAGCTTACAGATCGTTAATTTTAACGGGTAATTTACTACATATAAGACGTTTAGTAAACGGTTACATTTAATTGTTTTGTACAATTATTAAGACGACTTAATTAAGACGATTAATATATCAATTACTGGAGGTCCGCCCCGGCTTCGCCCGTGGTACATATTTCGCAATAAAAGGTAGCCTATGTCCTTTCTCGGGTATCAAAATATCTCCATACCAAATTTCATGCAAATTGGTTCAGTAGTTTAGGTGTGATTGAGTAACAGACAGACAGACAGAGTTACTTTCGCATTTATAATATTAGTATGGATTTCACATCGTTCTATCATCATTACCATCTCATCGGTGAAGGAAAACATCACTAAATATAGATAATTAATGAGTTTAAGAATTTTGTTTACGCTTTACTACCTTTCACGGCTTTTGTTCAAAACTTTCCAAAAAGTGTGCATGAACCTTTCTCGACAACCATGCTATCCATTGGTGAAAACGAAATGAAAATCGGTGCAGTAGTTTTCGAGTTTATCACGAACAGACAGACGCGGCGGAGACTTTCTTTATAATATGTTGTGATTATGACAGCGACACATAAACAAACCTTCTTCTTCTTCTTCTTTATCTATGACATTTCAAATGTACAATCCTCTTATAATTCTAGTCCCTAGAATCTTATTTTAATAATCTGTGGCAAATGACATTTGAAACTTAGCCAGAGTATGGTAGATAGTACCAAAGTTGGTAAGGTTATCTTCAGGATAACATTACCCTGTTAAACCCCAAATTAGTCTTGTTAGTACATAGCAGTTTGAAGATAGGCTGATGATTGATAAGAATTATCAGAATATTATTCGAGATATTATGTTCAATTCTGTTTGTTTTGGCCCTAGGTTTTGGCTCAATAAATTGCTTTATCAATTTAATGTAACTTTTTCTATTGAAGCTAAATTAACTGTATCATAATTGTTATTTATTTCAATATAAGTAACAAATGCCTAATCCTCGATATATAAATATGATTTTCTGAATAATGTGATCCGTTTAGGGGACGCTTTGTTGCCGGCTTATCGGACGTAAAGATTCGTACTGCACTGCGTCACTTGTAGTGATGTGCGGTGCTTATCGATATTTTGTCGACAATTTATCACCTTTGGATGTTAAAAGTCTTTTCATCTTTTACATCAGTACCAGTTGTTGGGTATCATGTCGGGAAATGGCCGTGGTAAATTGAAAAATATCCTTTTACTTGAAAACTAGTTTTATTAATCGTAGAAAAAATAATTTAATGTTGTTATTTCGGATGAAATATGGCTTTACTTCATCCTTTAGATTTAAAATCTTCTATCACGTTTCACCATAAAACCAACGGCCATGCGCCTACTGTATTGAATATTATTATAATATGAACCTAGCTATTACATTATTATTTTTTTGTCAAATATGAATATTATCACGTTCACAAAATCATTCATTTAATTCAACCTGTAGACATAATTTAATACATCTCAACACATTAGTCATCTTTTTTTTCAACAAGAATCAATAAATAAAAACATCGACACATTACAACACTATTTGTCCCGTCAAAGACCATTTTTAGCTCGTCAACCCCGCGTCTCGATTTACGAGACTCGTATGACTGTAAAAATGAATTTATTCATATAAACAAATTCATCTTTGAATGCTCCGAATTCGTGGTACAAAGTAACGTAAGATTTATTTTGGGACGAAAGGTGAGAGGTAAAGGTACCTACTTATATGTCACATCTATAGCACGGATAACACGACTCGACAAAAAAATTTTCGTTCTTTGTCCTAAAGTTTATACTATTATTTTCCAGTTAGTTATGCACAAAAACGAAAAGAAAATACCTTTTTTCGGTATAAAGTTTGCTTTTGTGATAGTTATAATAATAATACTCATTTTTCAATTTTTTCATAAATTTTAATTGATTTTAATATTTTTAAAAAGACCACGCGGTGAGAGTGGGGTTTTAACGTTTACAATGTGCTGCTAGATGGCACCCGAGTGATAAACAACCATCAGGTGTTATTTACAAGCCCAGAATAACTTAAAATGTCGTCACGAAAGTGCAAATACGATGCTGATGCATTTTGTTTTATATGTGGTCAATTTATTAAAGTTCGAGACGTGAAATATGAACTAAAGACATCTCATGTTCTCTGTGAAGCCTATGAAGCATATTTTGACTGTCCTGTACGGAATCAACATAAGCCATGGGCTCCACATGTTGCTTGTAGTTATTGTAAAAGGTGTTTGGAAGGTAAGGCAAATTACAAATTTTAAGGCCATGGGCTGCAGGATGTCATTAAAAGTACATATGCTGCATGCTCATTTGGATAAATTTAAAAACAATATGGGAGCCTATTCCGAAGAGCAAGGAGAACGTTTCCATCAGGACATCATAAATTTTGAACAACGCTATCAAGGCCAATTCAATGAAAACATGATGGGCGACTATATTTGGGGTTTATTGAGAGAAAGTAGCTATGAACATAAAAGAAAAATTAAAAGTGTGCACTTTTAAGTTATTTCCCACTTTTCTGTAAGCTAATTTGATAGTAAAACTTAATAAAAATAATAAACATTTTTATTTCAATAGTTTTATTTTCAATCAAAAATTAAAATCTGAGATTTTTAAAAATTTCGTTCAATCAGTCTTCTAAGCACAAAAGCAAAGTTTTTCATGCCATATATTTTTTTTCCGTCTAATTACGACCTAAACTACCAAATTTAATGCTTTGCAATCAAAGTCAAATTTCATGGTGACCCGTTGTAATCTATACTAATATTATAAAGCTGAAGAGCTTGTTTGTTTGTTAGTTTGAACGCGCTAATCTCAGGAACTACTGGTCCGATTTGAAAAATGCGGTGTTAGATAGTCCATTCATAGAGGAAGGCTATAGATTATATATATATATTATCATCATTCATCACGCTAAGACCAACAGGAGCGGAGCCACGCGCATGAAACCGCGGGGCACGAATAACACACTGAAAAAATAAAAAAAAGGTTCATAAAAAGGACGAAAAACATTTTTTTTAATGTCAGAGCAAGCATAGGGGCAAACATTTAGTAGAATTGACGAGAGATTTTCCTCGAACTTAAAAAATTTAATAATGTAATACTGTAATAATAAACACTCTTAACAACTAGGTATATTTTGTACATTTGAGATATACTACTATAAGGGCGCGTTCCCACTATGTCGTAACGACTAATTTATCGTTCAACGACTGTCGTCTCTACCTGTTCCCATTATAACGATTGTTTGTCGTCAACATTTTTTATCGTTTAGCGACTGTCGTATCTAGCTGTTCCCATTGGATCGCGACCACATTTTATCGTTTCCTGGGAGTCGCTTTGTCGTTTACACATCATCAGCAAGCTACAAATCTAGTCGCCTCTGCGTTCGCTTGGTGATTACTAGTGCGTTTACTCTCCTGAGTTCAATGGACGTTCTAGAGTTGCCGTCCACGATTTTTTATCGTTTTACGACTGTCGTGCTTGCCGTTCCCACTGTCACGACAAAGTGTCGTCACTGCAAAAACTGTCGTAGACGACAGTAAATTGTGTCGTTCTAAATGTGAACACCTCCATTTAAACATATAAGCCACGACACTTAAAACTACACGATTATCTGTCGTCACGACCCGGTGGGAACGCGCCCTAACTATAAATCCGAATCATTTCTATACGTTCCAGATTTCAACAGCATCTAATAAAACGGTTAGCATCCGCTCCAACCGTGGTTATCAATTATGTTAAATCAATCGAATTTGCCACTAGCAATAATTGCATTTCGCTTGCAAATTAATTCATTGAGCAATGCGTTGACTGCGATGGTATTACACCAACTGTTTTATTAACTACTAGCGGTCTGCCCCGGCTTCGCCCGTGGTACATATTTCGCAATAAAAAGTAGCCTATGTCCTTTCTCGGGTATCAAAATATCTCCATACCAAATTTCATGCAAATTGGTTCAGTAGTTTAGGCGTGATTGATTAACAGACAAACAGACAGAGTTACTTTCGCATTTATAATATTAGTATGGATGTGATTTCAATAATTATTTTTCATGTGTTGGTATTATATTATATTTTAAAACGCAATGTCTATTTAATATTATGTCATATCAACTGACTATACTTCAATTAAAATGATCGAATTCTAATAAAATAATGTAAGTTTAATTCTCTTTTTAATAACAAGAATTACATATGACAAAAGCTCAGGGAATAGCTAAAGACTTAATGTTCGATTATAAGTTAATTAATAATAATTATTTATTATGTAAGTTTGCCTGCTATAGAAGTCGCAATGTGTAATTTCGAAGCTATTATAAATACTTATTTTATATAGTCTCTATAAATATCATAAATTTATCTCATTTAATTCAAAGCTCAAAAATTTCATCATCTTAAACATTTGTTTATTTATTTACTTCATCGATATCTCAATCGTATAGATAATTAACAATTCGATATGCAAATAATCACAATCTAGTATAAAAATCGCTGTGCTGTCTGTCCGTCCCTATTTATGCTTAAATCTTTAAAACTACAGTACGGATTTTGATACGGTTTTTTAAATAGATATAGTGACTCGAGGTTTTATACGAGTATACAGGGTCACTTGTAAAACACCAGCAACCTCGCAGGACAAGATATCTTATATCATAAGTAACAACATATTTTGTTCTACGACTTTTGATAATTTCGAAGCCTCGGGCGGAAAGCTAGGTAGTTAGTTTAATAAATAACTCAAAAAAAAACAATATTATATTCATACAAATATAAGTACAAAATACGTATAACAACAGTTGTAATATTTGGCAGAGTCACGACAACGCAAAAATTCGCTTCATTCCACACAAAAGTTCCAAGGTCTACCGCTTTGCGACACTAATTTCACATTCCAACCCATCCCAGTAACTTTGAATTAAATAAATATACTGAAGAATAGTGGTTATGTGCTCTAATAACATAAAAAGGTGCCCTTCAAAGTATAGGTAGAAATACTAGCTATTATATTCTCTGTGTGTCACTTATTTTTTTGGATTCATCCCCGCTGGATAGTAATACTTTTTTTTTATTTGTTATTTATAAACAAGAACATATTGGAAGTTACAATTTACGTTTAACCATTATTCATATGTACGTACCTAGTTAAATCTGTCCTTACAACCCTATACATATTCAATACTAGCTGTGTCCCGCGGATTTACCCGCAGTGCTCCGCTCTTGTTGGTTATAGCGTGATGATAATATATAGCCTATAGCCTTCTATAGAATTCTTTAATTAAAACCGAAAGAATTTTTCAATTCAGAGCAGTAGTTCCTGATATTAGCGCGTACAAACAAACACACTCTTCAGCTTTATAATATTAGTATAGATTATCGCATAACTATGTATTTATGTAACTGCGTCTGCAATTTCGAAATCTCTTCAAATTCATAAGAATAAACGACATACAATTGAGAAGCATCCACGCAGTCAAATCCTCGTCATTAACTTGAGCGGTTCGTTTATTATTAAGAAGTATTTTGTATTGAAATTCCAAAACCCTAGGGGCTCAAAATGCGATATCTTACTTCTTAAATGGCCATTGACTCAAGCAAATTGTCGATCTAAATAAATTACTGTGGAATTTATTCGATTCATTATTTTAAGAAAATGCCGCATTACGTGAATATTGCGACGTTGTTGTAATTTTACGAAATAAATTATATATTTTAGCTTTTCATAGAATAAATTTATTTGTTTCATTAACAAATGCAAATACTAAAATATTGTATTCCTGAAAATTATAATTAAAATAAGTATTTAACTAAATTTTCATTTCTTTCCAGACAGCAGGATGGCCGGGTCGCGTGAAAGGTTACTGTACGATAGAAGATCAGACTTTGACTATGAATATGATAGAAGACGACGCTACGAGCAAAACCGCTACGAAGCAAGCCGTTCCGAAGTAAACCGTTCCGAACCCAACCGGTACAGAAGTGAGAGATTCCAACGAATCGATCGTCCACGTAGAAACGGTTACGTTTACGAAGACATTTATTCCGACTTCGACGAAGCTCAGGGCCGCTTATCATTATTCAGACCAATTAGACCAGAATACTTGAACCTACCAACTAATTATACGAAATACAACTCCCTACCCAGACCTCATTACAACGAAAGGAGATATAAGAAAGACTATTACGACTTTAGAATCGAAGAAAGACGGCCGCGAGAGCCGTATGATTATGAACGAAATAAACGTAGAACTGACTACGCAAAACCAAAAAATGTGGCTGTTTGTAAGCCTCTTCGTATACCAGAACAAAACGTACGTTATTGGACAACCGATATACCCAAAGAGAGGAAAAAGAAAGACGAAACGAAGAAAATAGTGAAGTTTTCAGAGGTGTCGGGTTGCCAGAAAATGGTGGTCGATGATCCAGTTTGCGGTAAGAAAACCGTAGCAGCTAGGGAGTTAGAGGTATCCTTGGACCAAATGATACAAAACGGTTATTTCGAGAAGCACAATATTCCGATACTGAATGATAAAAAGGATGATACAGTGAAAGTTCCAAACGGAAAGTGCTTATCAGCAGAGACGCCGGCACCGCGCAGATACCGACATTTACCCCAGGTATGTACGCTTCAGATTTTATCTTTTCCATATTATCTAATATGCTAAGCTACAATGCGGTTAGCAAGCAAGTTGAAACGGTTATTTGCTCTTGCAGTTTTTGGTGTCTGCATTCAGATCTTGTTTTTAAATTTCGACCAAAAGGGCCTGTGCTTTGCGTACCATATTAAACGTTACATTTAAGCATAAATAAAACCTTTTTACTTTTTAATACTAAATATTGTACATATACGAGAGAAACTTCTACAACATGTTTTGAGATAACAATATTGTATATCACTACATAGTGTGCAATAAAGTCGCTGAAGCTCTCTATGTATAACGAAATCTTTAAAACTACGCAACGGATTTGAAGCGGTTTTCTTTGAATATAGAGTGATTCAAGAGAAAGGATTAAGAACATAATTTCTTAAGTTTTTACAAAAAGGACGAAGTCACGCGCGGAAAACTAGTACAACATATAACTGAAGTACAAATTACAGTACCAGTAAACACTCAAGCTCTCAAATAGAAACATTATGACATGTAAAGTGATTATGAAACATATTTATATAGATTATGCCATTAAGTTTAGTCAAGATGGATAATTACGGGCATTAGCCGACCCGAGTTCGGGTCCGTCCTTGACCAAAGGGTGTAGTCACTATGCAGTACATGATCGTTATATCGCTAAGTATTACATTAAAATCTGTTACATTTCAATTTTGCAAAATGTATTTTCATTTTTAAGTACTTATAAATCAATTAAAATGAAAAGCTGGTTCAAAATTTGCCTGTTGTAGGCTACAACACACACGTACCTACCTAAACATCTAGTCAGTTTATAAGTTGCTTTATCAGCTGTTTAATTAACAGCCTAGCCATTTTATTTAACGATCCGGTTTAACGTTATCCGCGTTTTTATTTTTTAATACTCTATAAAATCCGTATAAGTACAGGAAAAATATTCGGTTTCTTCCGATAAAGTCAGATGTATTATTACAAGACAGATACTATAAACTAACTATAAATATTATATAGACTACATACTTATCTATACAATAATCCATCTCCATACTAAATTTCTTCCAGACCCAAAATTCGTAGCAGTAACTAACATCATATCCTCACAAACTTTCACGGATATAATAATAAACTTCTTACTATAGTAGGATTACCTATATTCGCCGAGACATTATACATAATATAGCTATATAATATATATTATCTGTGGCTATCTTTTCGATAGTTTTGATCTCTACTCGGGATAAGTACATAATCTTTGAACATATTTATAAGTATTGGCTTAACATTTACTCTGATATTATGGGCGGGGCATAATCTTCATTGATTTTTACTTGACCGATATGGTAAGGCAAAATTTTCTTTAATCTCGGACTAAACTGACTGAGAAGACGAGACTTATGTTTCGTTTTTCACGAATATAATTAATTTTAATAATTAACTACGGTTTCTATCATGTTATAAGTACTTAACCAATCATTTTGGTGATGATGACCAATAAATAATAACCTATATATTATATTTTTCTTAGCTTTAATTCATCTTTAAATTATATTAAGCAAAAGGTGTTTCAATTTGGACTGATCGGTTAGCTTACTTCCAAGCCAGAAGTCGTGGCTTCGATTCCCACCTAGGGCAAATATTTGTGTGATGAACATAGATAATTATTTGCTCTGTGTCTGGGTGTTAATTATCTATATAAGTATTTATTTAAATTTATATATGTATGTTTATCAGCCATCTGGTTTTCATAACACAAGCGAAAGCTTAGTATGCTGCTTTCTGCTGAAAAAACATGTTCATATCCATACATACAAAAACAGATACAAATATGACTTGTTAATAGGTATAAGGTATTTATGTCTTATAATATTTTAACTTAATACTTTTTGCTTATATATTATTATTAAAAAAAATCAGTGGTTAAAATTTTGTTAAAGATCTCATTAAATAATCAAATAACTATAACATAGCGTATCAGCATAGAATATAACACTTTTTAAGGTGCCGTAACCAAAGGGTAAAACGATCCTATTACATATAAAGACTTCATTACCCGTCTATGTGTCTGTATGTCCGTCCTTCCGTCACGAGCTTTTGAACTTGACTATTTTTTTTTTCATTTTTCATAACCTACCAGGACACTGTATCTCTTACTATTTGCACTCTTATTAGGTTTTCTTTAATCCTAATATCTACGAATCTATTAATAATTATGATGTAAACTTTCTGATCCCCAATCGGCTTGACTCATCACGTTACAATTTGACGTAGAAATGATTTATTCTCTCTGTTAGTGGCAGATTAATAATTAGGTCAGCGCCATTGAAGTAGCGGGTAAGAGAGCGGAGAGCGATTTTGATATTTTTGCTAATTTATTACAAAAACTATCATAGGAGTAAACGTACGAAGCGAGCGTGTCGAAGTGTCGGCTGACGAGTGTCAGAATCAACTTTTTGTGTGAATTTAATAATTTTCAAGTAACAATATCCTGTCTATTTTCTTATGGTAAACCAACTCAAACTAAAACATTACAATATATTTATTCATTTAGACTTCTACTAGAATCATTTTACATAGCTTTCCAATTTACCACCGATTAGGAAAGCAGTTTCTACAGTTAAGAGCTGCCAGCTGGCAAAAATTCCGTAGTGGCACTTTTAAAATCAATTATTAATGTTCAGAACACGTCTTGGGTTTCCTTATTGCCACAACGCGTTGTGATCGAATAATATAATAATAATAATATGTCATCCATCATCCATGATAGGAGTTTCGCTATTTGCTCTATCGATGATTTTTACAACACGAATTACGTCCTATCTTCTTCTTTGGCATTATTTTTATATATCTGAACAAAATATTATTATGTAAAATTGACATGATTTAAAAAGAGCAACTACGGAATGTCTAATGAACGACAAAAATTAGCATATAGAAGCAATTTCATTATTTTAGCGCAACACATACGCATGAAGACTACAGTCTGAACATAGGAGACAACGCACTACGTATAACAAAGAGCGTGTGTGCCGAGCACACGTGTCAGAAGTGAAACTTCTTTGGCAAGATTAAAAGATACCAAAATCGTCCGCTTACTCGTAGACGTTACGGTATTGCTATGACGCGACCTTGAAATTTTACTCTCAACGTGCCTAAAGAAGTTTAACTTCAAAAATAGTTCCAAAAAACGCTATTTGCGTAGCCCAGCCCGTGGTAACCACAAAGTCCAGCGCTTACCGGATTTCTTCCCAAGAGAATTATTTCACGATGAATGCCAGCTATGGTCAGTTCCATGACTTTATAAAGCTTTGTGTACAATTTGCCTTTTGTCAAGGAATTATGAAAGCGCTAATTGAAATACTAATCTTAGTTCTACAGCTTTGCTAGGCATCCCTATTGTTGCTTATGTTATAACAATTCTGATTTTATATGAAAATGTGAACATTTTATCTTTCATTTCTAAGCTCTTAGTTTCTCAAGGTCTTATGTTTTAAATAAATCTTAAAATATATCTGCTATTTCTTCATGTATAAAAAAATGTTATAGTACTTTTTATGTTAAATTTCTATAAGCGCGTTGAGAGTAAAATTTCAGGGTCACGTCATGGCAATACCATCACGTAATGGAGTAAGTCGACGCTTTTGGTATCTTCGAATCTTGCCAAAGAAGTTTGACTTTTGACATGTGTGCTCGGTACATACGCTCTTTTTTATTTTTAAAAGAATATCATATAAAAAAAATATAGTAGAATAAGTTAAAGTATGAACAATTACTGCTATTTTTACCTAAGAGCCAATTGGTTCATAGAAACGATAAAATAGTAATAAGATAATTTCAAGTACTTAATCCACGATATATAAAGATTAAAAGATCGCATAATTGAATTATATGAATACATATCAATTTAATTTACATAAAATCTAATTACGCATAAACTTATTCAGAAGCTGTAGAAATACATTTGTTTGTTTTGTGGATTAACATTACGACCTTTGTATAAATTAAGTAATATTATTATGTTCTAATTATCTCTAATACATATTACCTAGTAAAAGTAAGTACCTCAGTAAGTTAATGTATTATCACAATCGAAATAGAACCATTTTTATGTACAAAACTAGCTTACCGCCCGCGGCTTCGCCTGCTTTGTCTAAAACCCAATAAATCTTATGTAGTATATACTAAAACCTTCCTCTTCAATCACTCTATCTATTAAAAAACCACATCAAAATCCGTTGCGTAGTTTTAAAGATTTAAGCATACAAAGGGACATAGGGACAGAGAAAGCGACTTTGTTTTATACTATGTAGTGATGTAGTCACTATTTGTACAAACTAAGAACATAATGTCACAATAATTATTTTCTTAATTAATTGTCCAATTATAATACAACAATGTTTATGTTTACAAATATTAACCGAAGTTTACAAACATAGTAATTAGCATGGTAACATTTTGCACGTAGTTTGCATAATTAACCGTAATTAATGTAATCCATACTAATATTATAAATGCGAAAGTAACTCTGTCTGTCTGTCTGTTACTCAATCACGACTAAACTACTGAACCAATTATCATGAAATTTGGTATGGAGATATTTTGATACCCGAGAAAGGACATAGGCTAATTTTTATCCCGGGAAAATGACGCAATCCCGGAAATCCCACGGGAACGGGAACGAAGGGCGAAGCCGCGGGCAGCAAGCTAGTAATAAATAATGAACTAAAAATCATAATAAGAACTATTCAATATTTTTTCTTTTGAATGTCAAGTCTAATCTATACTATTATTATAAGCTGAAGAGTTTGTTTGTTTGAACGCGCTAATCTCAGGAACTACTGGTCCGATTTGAAAAATTATTTTGGTGTAAGATAGCCCATTCATCGACTATCGAGGAAGGCTAAAGGCTAGGCTAAGGCAAAGGCTAAGGCTAAGGCTATAATCACACTAAGACCAACAGGAGCGGAGCGACGCGGGTGAAACCGCGGAGCGCAGCTAGTAATTTATATTTCACACTTACATCTAACTAACTACTATATTTATTAAAATATATAGTTTTTGTATGTAATTATAATTAAATTTAGTATGCCGTGGTTTTAGTACGATAGTCCTTCTTGGCCATTAAAATAAATATTATGTTTTTCGGGGATGTCCCCGCCAAAACTGAAACAAGTCTATTATTTTTACTTTATCTGTGCAAAACGTCAAAACTGCGAAATGAGATATTGATGATGACATCTTGATCGTTGATAGACTATATCACATAATAAATTCAACATGGCGCCTAATAGAGGGAAGATATCATATTTTTACGTCGAGAAATTTCATGTTCGTTCCTTCGGATTTTGTTGAACTGTTTTGGTTCTGAATGTATTTTTTATAATGCTTAAAGGCAAGAACATACTCATTTTTTTTAAATAATGGCAAATACAGAAAAATAAACATAAGACGTTAATTTAGTAGATTCATAAGTCCAAAATTGTTATAAACAACTTCGAACTTTCGTAGATAGGTAATATAACGAAATTTGTCGTCTCTATGAACAAATCTAAATATAAATTTATTTATTATAGAGGAAACAATTAATTTCTTTTATCTGTTACGTCGTTATAATGTAAATCAAAAGCTGCTCTACCGATTTCACAAAATTCTTTTACTTCTAGAAAGCATCCTTAGCATGTAAAACAGTCTACTTATAAAAAGTTTGGAAAATCCAAAAGTGCACGACTCGTAATGCTCATTTAATTATGAAATATATAAAAAAAAGTTATTGTAGTTTTCGTTTTTTATTAATTGCAATTAAACGACACTGAATTAATTAATCATTCGCATTCAGTGACCTACAATCGTCGATTAGAATATTTAAAAAAAAATTTAACTCAAATGATGGATTTTTTCACAAGTTATAGTGTTTTCAGGTTTCACACATGACGGACAGGAAAATTTTTTGACCTATTTCGGTGTTTTTTTCCAATTCTATTGAAGTAAATCAATTTTTAAAAAGTATGGGATTAATCTCCATTAAATTATCTCGACAATAGTATGCAAAATATCTTGATTCCGTGAACTAACAAGGCTATAATAATAAGAATAGCTGCAAAAATGAGGCGAAAAAAATTTTTCGATCGTAAAGCACTCTCTGATGCTTCGCATCATGAGTCGTGCAATAATGATTTATTATCCCGGGTCAACTTAATACAAGAGGTTTGTCATATAATATGTACTACCGTATTCCCTTGTAAATGGGTTGCCTTAATAAATCTGATTCTACCAACTTACACACAAGTCGGTTATTAAAGCGCTAGTCAAATTAGTTTCGCCTAGCTCATGTTTGATTATGTCTCATATAGCAAACCACACTCAAATTGAGACCAAATTATATTGACGTTCTAAGTTCTAACCGCCTAGTCGTACAATATTCGTAAGTTACAATTTAGTAACTGAAGATCATACTAAAATAATGCAAGGGACTGGCTACACTTACATACTTGTAGTATTAAAAAGTCGCTTCCCGCTATCTGCTCTAGCCTCTAAGTATGTTTCGATCTTTAAAACGATGTGAATTTTTGAACTGAAACTTCTGGCGCGTTGAAAATAAAATTTCAAGGTCGTGTCATGGCAATACCGTCAGTCGTCACGTCTTGGAGGGCAACGATTTTGGTATCTTTGAATCGTTCCAAAGAAGTTTCACTTCTGACACGTTTGCTCGGCACACGCGCTCTTGAGGTGAGTGTGATTGATTGTGAGTGTGTGTGATTTATAAAGAAGTATTTTTCCTGCATAATAGTAGGTACCTATGCAAAGCCGGGGAGAGTCGCTAGTAAATAATAAAATAAAACATCGAGCTTCCAGCACAGATAAAACTTATAGTTATCATACCATAAACACAAATATGTTTTAATATTTCAATAATAAGGCTGCGGCTGGTGTCCCACAACACATTAAAATTCTCTACCTCTGCGTGATGGACCTGTGTCCCGATGTAAGCAAAGGACCGGGTATCTGTCTTCTGGTGGTACCCGTGTATTACGAAGAGATGCTTTAAATATGGTGTAATTTCATCATCACTACATAATATAAAACAAAGTCGCTTTCTCTGTCCCTATGTCCCTTTGTACGTGCCGGGGCGGGTCGCTAGTTTAAAATATAAAATAAACAAGTGTATATTCACAGTTATTTCTCTACACGTATATGCTACATAATATATCGTTGTTTTCATACACATTTATCAAATTATGTATGTTTCATTCGACGCAGAATGTATGTGAGGGTCGTTAGAGAGAGTAGGTCGAATTTAAACACATGGCGAATGTAGTTAAAATTGTATCTATTAGAAATGAGAATAATAATGTAACGATATTGTTCTAGTACAGTCTCGTTACATTAAAAGTATTATTAAGAAGTATTATCTGATTAATGTATAAGTAGCTAATCTAACACAACACGGCTTATATGCTACTACTACCTATAATATACCTAGCTTTCCATCCGCGGCTTCATCCGTATTATCTAAAACGATATAAATTATAATATACTAAAACCTTTCTCTCGAATCACTCTATCTATTAAAGAACTATACACTATTTAAAATCCGTTGTGTAGTTTTAAAGACCTAGCATACCTACATACAGGATGCGGGAAGCGATGCTTTATAGTTTATACTAATTACTGATTTGCTTAAAATTCTTTCGTTAAAAACTTTTCACTTCAATTAACAAATTTTATACCGCCATTAATCCTGATGCTATTAATTTCGCAAAATAACGTTCCAATTTACGTAATAATCCGAAATACGAATAATCGTGAAAAAGGCTGAACTTTGTATGCATTAACGTTTGACCCGGTTATGTTCCAAACTGCTTACGTCATCGTGTTTACAGGAACTGGGAAAATGTGGATGTGGTATTCGATCGATGAAAATTTTGATACAATTCGATAGTTTACGAAACAATTATATTTAACGGGTCATGAAAATCTTTGTAGGTTACTATATGTTTCAAAAGTTTTTTTATAAAGACCGAATATTACTTAATTTAAAAAAATACAGCAAAACACTGGATGAAAATAAAGGCAAATTAGAAGTAAAAATCAAACTTGCACAACATAATAGAGATACTGCACTATCATTTACTGATCCATCGTTTTAAAATTTAAATATAACCGAATTTTAATATGGACAAGTCAACAACATTAATTTTGTAATGAAGAGACTTTAAGAAAGCATCAGATAAAAACAAAATACCTAAATTCCACAACAAAAAGCATCTTAAAATGGAGTAGGCATTTGATCGCACTTGGCAGTAAAATCGGCGTATCCAAAATTAATAAATTCTGCAAACGTTTCCAAACTCAAGGATCCAATTTTAAAAGGGTTAACGATGCTTTCGAAGGAAAAACTTGAAAGGTTATTGACCTATTTTGTTATTATTCGATGAAAAATTTAATAAGTTTCCAACTTGATTATATTTATAGGTAATTTTGTCGTAAAATTGAAATTTTGTTTGATATTTGATAAATAGCGCTTCATTTTTAATAAAACAGACTGATCACAGGCTGATCAGAAAACTGATTTAAAATGTTGGAAAAACGGTAAAACGCCATCTATTTGAAAATTAAGTAAAGTAAAAGCCGTTAGTACAAGCATCTAGTCCTACTATTCTAAATTTTGTATGATGTTTGTTACCCTTTTACACAAAAACTGCTTATGATTCCGAGATAGATCTGAATTAAAAATATAGTCTACTTTAACCCGGGTACACACGCGAGACGCCGTGGGTTGCAACTAGTACAAAATAATCTAGAATTTAATATAATATGTACAAGTACTATAGTATTTTATGGTACAAGCAACTCCCGTTAACATAAGTACCTTGGCACCTAAAGGAGCGGTAAACAATATCCATCAGTGTTTAGGCACGTACCGTGCGTGACATGGAATTATTTTGTTTTTATTTCTTGTAAGTGTATGTACTTTGTAAGGGAACGTGAAGAAAGTGTGTTTTGAAGTTTATGAGATATGTGATGGAGTCTCAATTTTCCATATAATATTATACATATTAATATGATGAGGGACGTTATTCGATAAAAAATAAATTAATGATTGAATTGTATTTTTATTAGTAGTATCAGTTATTTAACTAAGTACCTATGTATATTGTAGTAGCCGCTCCGCGCGGTTTCACCCCCGTGGCTCCTCTCCTGTTGGTCGTAGCGTGATGGTATATAGCCTATAGCCTTCCTCGATAAATGAGCTATCTAACACCGAAAGAATTTTTCAAATCGGACCAGAAGTTCCCGAGATTAGCGCGTTCAAACAAACAAACAAACTCTTCAGCTTTATAATATTAGTATAGATAATATGCCGTGGTCATATCGTAGATTTACTCGCATTTCATAATGTGGCCAACAGATCATTAAATCGTCAAAAAACTATCCCCTATTTCAATTATTTTAATTTATTATTAAAACTTCGTTCATTTAATGAATGTTTGATTAATGAAATAACGAATGAGTTTGACAGTTTGTTAATTCAGTATTATATTAAGCATCTACAGACGCTCCGATTTGGTTGGTGCCAACCATCCGACCACGACCAAATCGGAAAGTGTAGAGAGCGGTCGGTCCGACATAATTATTATTAATATTGGTTTGACGTGGTCGGATGCGCCGGCGATACCGACCAAACCATCTTCCTATCCGATCGAACCAAATTGGAACGTCTGGAAGCTTTGTTCCGACCAAATCGGCTCA
>CAJQZN010016226.1:0-11782 GCA_907164685.1 Colias eurytheme | reverse complement strand
ACATAATTCAATTCTGTGACTTCGCTCCAAATAATTGATTTGATTCGGTTCAATTCTTTTTTATTTGAACAAAAATGTATAGAGTCGGTTTTCGTATTTTTTCCAACAAGTTGGAGATTATTTAATCATGAAATAATAATTCGCAATAGATTGGTGATTGCAGCTTCCTCTACGCAAGTTGGCTAAGTAATTAGCTGTTAACTTACGTGTGAAAGAAACCTCCTTATGTGTTACAAATAACCTAGTGATGCTTGTCGCACACTGAAATGTGCTTTTGTCAGTACATTAACTAATTAAAAATAAAAGTTTATTTGGGATTTTTTGGTAAGTATTTGTTTAGTATAAATGTTATGTACTTGTATTAAATAATCATTTAAACTGTTTCTAGTATTCATGGTACTTAATAGTAGAAGGTAATTGTGATCTTCATATTGCATAAATTTAGGAGATTCACTTGTCACATAGAAAACTGTTATGTCTCCTAAACTAATTTATATTTCGATAATTTCATTGATCGATATTGGCACCCACCAAAATCCTCTGTGTGTCAAACACTTAACAAAAAAAAGACGTGTGGCACTCTGAGATTGCCGCGGTAAAGCTATTGCATAGCATAAAAAGTATTCACCGCTTTGCCGTTCAGAGTGGGGGTTGTTAGGTTATTTCGTTACGGAATTTTTGCATTCGGTCGCCGCGCTCAAGGCCCGCGATAGAAGCTATGCAATAGCTTAAAAATCTGACATAAAGACGTATCCTAATCACTTTACTGAGCGACATTCCTAACGCATTATAAAGTACAATTGTTTCTGAGAAACGAAACTCGATCAAACTAGAGATGCATTCGAATTTGTCTGTATAACGACTACTGATTTGAATAAATATTTGCTTCCTTTTATGCTGTGGCTTTATGGTTGAGATCCTCGGGTTTAATAAAGAGGGGGTTTGAGCTTGACGGTGGTAAAAAATATATATAGATATTACAGATTGATGAACATCATCTTTATCAATTCTTAAGAAAAAAATAAACATCGTCATTCTTTATTCGAACCGCTAGGGACTGGAACATGCTTCCTGAATCTGTGTTCCCCGATGAGTACAATATGGGGGTCTTCAAGAGGAGAGTGAACAGGTACATTCTAGGGAAGCGCGTTCCATCAGGCCACATCTCAGCTTACCATCAGGCGAGATCGTGGCCAAGCGCTCCCCTAATGCAGCGTGAAAAAAAACCAACCGTGTAGAAAGTTGCTACTTTCAGATAGAACCAAAAATATTTCAATGATACATGTGATATCAAACTCTTATTTGATGATGAATTATGTCCTAAATTTTAAGTATAACTTTCGTATTAGATTTTTGTGTGGTTATCCTAAGTAAAACAAAATACCGTAATACTTAAACATCGTTTTTGTTTTATTATATAGGAAATGTTGGTAAATAATATTTAAAATGTATAATAAAAGTAATTTTATATAGTTGACTATATTAAGATAATATGAGGAAGGAAGTGAATGGAAATTATTATAAATGTATCAATAAGTGGAATATTTATAGTCAATAATTATATAAATAATTGTGAGAAAATTATTCATCATACTACCTTTATATTTTATCCTTAATAAGTGGTTAAAAAAGAACCCATGATCTCTACATCCGATCTTTCTTATTCATGTAAAATTACATCAAAATGTGTTTAGCACTTTTGACATTAAAGTTTAATAGAAATCCTTATGGCTTCCTTATATTATCTGTCTTTACATTCTTTCGTTCAGCTCTTAGCATTATATGAAACTAGCGGTCCGCCCCGGCTTCGCCCGTGGTACATAATATTAACGTTTTCTCTACATAAGAATCATCTTCGTAGTTCAAGGAATATAATAAAAAAAGAATTATCGAAATCGGTTCAGCCGTTCTCGAGTTATGCGCTTACCAACACATTTTGCGATTCATTTTTATATATAAGATTATTAATTTGTTTCTACTTATTTTTAATCTGTAAGGTATGTTGTAGATAAAAATTATAAATATACGTTTTCTTGACTATGTTAAAAAAATAAACCGTATTGATATAATAATAATATGTAATATAATATAATATGTAATGACTTTATTTTCTTAAAAAACATATTTTTTGTACATACCAAAAATATAAGTAGAGCAATGCCAAGGGCAGAAAGCAAGTCTGCCTCCAAATTATATAATAATTAAAAACAACGTTCGAATGCGGAGGTTTTTATTCAGAGCTTTTTTTACACAGGTCAAATACAAAGGTAAATCAATTATTTATGTATATAGTCCTGAAACATATAATGCAATTCAATTAATTTTAAACCTTAATAATATTTGAAAGATGAATTCAACTTAATCTTTTAATTATTGTGAAGAACATTTCCTTGTCTTAATATTAATTTTATATGAGTCATGTGTGATGTATAAGGGTTAATACAATTAAGGTTTGTCACAAACAAAAAATATTTGAAGGATCAATAATTGAATATCTTTATAATTTATATTGAATTTTTGGACTATCTAGAGCCCCCAGGTTTACTCGTTTAGTACCTGGCTTAAAAGTACCCTAAACAAATCTTTGTATGTACTTTCATACGAAGAATAAAATAACATTTTTATTTTTATTTTAGTTAGTTCGATTCCCGGTTGAAGCAAGTGAATTTTCGAAAATCTTTGAATGCAGTTTTATTTCTTTTTAAAAATAAACGAATGTTTCCTTTCAGCAAAATTTGCTATCTCCAGTATTTCAAGTACTTTCCTTCCAGGGCCTATCGAAAATTACCACACTGTATATACAATACCTTTTATAAAGTGGAGAATACACAAGTGACAACCCTAACGTGACTTATTATATTAACAGTATGCTGAAATGTAATTTCTTCTTCACCATATTCGGTGCTTCTCCGTGACATTTAATACCATAAATGTAAAAGAACTCCAGTATTTTATACTCGAAAGCTTTTATGTACCTACTTTTATTACTCGGTATTTTAAAGATAAATCGATATGAATAAAATTGATGTGTGTGTTTGTTGTCAAATAACAGCATAAATTACTTGACAAAATATATAGGATACCTAGAGTAAAAGGATAATTTAATCAAACAGATGAACCGAGTTTAATATGACTTTCACTCAGAGGTAGGCTGTCTACATATGTAATAAGCTACTGTTCTAATTTACTAGGTACTGCTCTACATTACTACATAGAGAAGTATATAGAGTCTATGTGGATGAAAATTTTAAACATTCCTATCATTCCAATGATATTAAAACAATTCTAAATATAGATTCTATTACACATAACATTAAACAAAAATAAAACTAAAAATGTGAGTTTTAACTAAAATTATACAGAGGAAATATATTTTTGTTTGTAAGATTGTGACGATTTAGGTCAAAAACTATTCGTATTATTTATAAAATCCTTTTACCATTACCGACTTCATCTTAACCGAGTAATATAGGAAACTTTATACCGGGACAACCCGTGCGAAGCCTGGGCAAATGGCTACTGTTTGCATGTTCTACATAATATAATTATTTTATTGAATGCTTACAAAAATAAAGGAATGTTCCATATTTAAATATATTATTTCCCTAAAAGAGACACTTTTTTTTAATTAAAAGACTGTCAAATATCATCTCTACCATATTTTGGTCAAAGGGTTCGACATCCCCTTGTAAAGCCGAATCGAGTGAAAGGTAAAGATATAAAAGTAAGGTGCGCGCGCGCAGCGCCTCCGACTTGACGAAATGGCGGTGGTAGTACGACTGGTATGTGCTTTTTAATTTTATATTTATTAAAAAGTTAATTTAAAAAAGTTCTAGTTTAAATTTTTAAGAAAAAAAAATTTGGCGGCAAAATTTTGACAGATGACAATTCTTTTTTTTTATTTGTGTTGTTGACATGATAAATTAAATTTATTTTAACGCGAATTATACAAAATAATTATTTTAATTAGGTACCTACCTAACTATAAATTTATTTCATTTTAATAAATGAAAAATATATTTGTACGTATTTTCACATTTTAATATTTTTTTTAACTTCATCTGCATGATTTATAACCATATTTTTATTATTTATTAGGTATGTTATATTGGTGCTTATATTTTTGCTAAGTCAAAATGTGTTGTGACATAAGTGATAAGTGCTATCAGTGATTCGGACTTGACTAACTGCGCGTAAAAGTGAAGTGTAGTGTTTTACAATCTTTAAAAGGACTTGTTTCTGAAAATTGGAAGATATAAAAAAAGTGTTAATTTAATAACAGTGTAGTTGCACAATATTTAAACAGCATTAAGAGTAGATACTAATGTCCCTGATAGCATATTTAACGCAGATACTTTCATAAATTATTTATCAATTTAACTGACAGTTAAGTTTAATTTTAAAGTAACCAGAAGCTATTAAACCAGACATAAATTGTTTAAGATGTAGTTCATTACTTAAGTCGTTTATTATTCAATGAATATATCAGGTTATTAAAAAGACAAAACTTATCTTATTTTAAAGAAAAACAACGAAAAAATGGTAACCTATAAGACGTAGATATAAACAAAACGTAAATATATAGGTACTTACTTCACATTTATATATTTTACATATATAGTATATTTAGCCTTATTAATATGTATAAATAATACAAACTGGAACGAATCATTATTTATTTCAAATAGTAATACATACATTAATAATCATACAGAACTAATAAAAACAGCAAAAAATATTTCTACAAGGAAGTTAATTATAATCTAGAGCATAAATAAATGTGTAATAAAGTGCCTTTCTATTGTTGTATCCTCGAAAACGGCTAATCATACTTTGAAGTTGCTCTAGCAAATAGATAGCCGACATCTCGTCATCCTTTATTGTTTGTCCACTGTTAAGTCTTTATTCATTATTAATAACTCTTTTATCTAAAACTTTACTAATTAACCTTAATCTAATTATAACTAAAACAATTGGCGCTCTTATCGCTGTACAGCGATTTCTGTCAGACAACCCGAAGCAAGCACTAAAATTAAATGAAACTTAAATGGAAACTTATGAAACTTTTGATTTTTTACGTCGGCTGAATAACTACACCAAATTCATACATCTCATTTGGAATCAAAGCCTGAAATAATAAACATCTTTAGATAATGTGGACTCAATAAAACTCCGTCCGAAACAATTCTCATGCTCTCCGCTTTTATCGCATTATTTATTATTATAAAAAACTAGCTTTCCGCCCGCGGCTTCGCCCGCGTTTTCAAAGAAAAACCCGCATAGTTCCCGTTCCCGTGGGATTTCCGGGATAAAACCTATCCTATGTGTTAATCCAAGTTACCCTCTATATGTAGATATGCTAAATTTCATTGTAATCGGTTCAGTAGTATTTGCGTGAAAGAGTAACAAACACACACACACAGTACACACACACACATCCTCACAAACTTTCGCATTTATATCTAATATTAGTAAGACATACATTCTCCAAGTTTTGTTATAGACAAAAGTATTGTACGATATTCTTAAAGATACTAATCACCAGTCGATATCATCTAGCTTCCTATTTCCGTTATCATCCTGAGACTTCATAACAATTATTTTATTCCATTTAAAAATTATGCGTGGAATTTTATAATCAAACCATTCATGTAATAATGACCCATTTACATCATCACATGACCGCTGCAGATAAAATTACAGAACATTAATGCTCTAAGTAAAATTATATTCATTAGGGCTGTCATACCACAGACTACCCTATTTGATCAACCATTGCAACTGTGAAATGCATACTGTATCGATGACCGAGACAATCAGCTATCTTTATAGTTATTTAGTTAAATTAATATGAAAGGAGAAGTCCTTTACGGTTTTATTCGAAATTTTTGTGATTTATCTCAATTTAGGAAAGCTCTGAAATTGAATACTTGTATACAAATAATTCCAAATCTTTAAAATTACCTAACACATACAAATATTTTAAACTTATGTAAATAGAATCCCGTTTTGCCTTTTCGATACGGAACCCTAAAAATCGTTTACCTAAATAGCATACAATGAATCGAAAACTATTTTTATTGCTCTAAATTATAGATAGCCTTAATCAATCATAGATTACAGAATGCAGACAGTATTTACGAATATTCAGCACAGATTATACCTACTCATAATATTTATGGACTAGCTTTCCGCCGGCGGCTCCGCCCGCGGTTTCAAAGAAAAACTCGCATAGTTCCCGTTCCCCTGGAATTTCCGGGATAAAACCTATCCTATATTACTCGTGGATAATGTAGCTTTCGAATGGTGAATAAATTTTTAAAATCGGTCCAGTAGTTTATGAGCCTATTAATTACAATCAAACAAACAAACAAAGTTTTCCTCTTTATAATATTAGTGTAGATAGCAACACACAGACAAAGCCGCGAATTGCAAATAGAGAAACAAAAGTATGAAATAGTAAATGTATTGCAAGTGACCTTCTACGCAATAGGCCCACCTTGTTAGTTATTCGTTCCGGACTATTTACCTAATGTACTTTACTCAATTCCGATATAAGTATTTCCACTGCACTCAGTGACACTTCAAACCCTACGTTTTGATGACTGAAGAGGCTATCCAATTTGGTAGCATTCTCTTGATGACCTTTCAAACTTACCAGACTTATGTAAAGAAGGCTCTATAAAGTTTCTTTTTTATTTAATCTTAGATGTCAACATAAGGGTTAACCTCTATTTGATTTTAATCTTACAAATCTTTAATTTTCACATAAGCCTACAGACATTTTCAATTTTATGTATTTTTACATTTTAAACAATTCTTTAGCGCTACCATGCGCTACTAAAATCCATAGAGCCTTAACTATTCTACAATAAAAACATAAACTTGCAATAATAATTACTGCGTTTTTTTGCTATCGCTACATAGTTCTAGTACTACATTTAATTGCTGTCTGTACACAAAGTGAATGTAGCACGTGCTGCACGAGACAGCTTCATTCAATGTCACTTGCAAATACTTGTGTTTGTGAATTAACGTGTGATAATCGCTTCAATGGAAACTGTCGTTAACAAGATTGTTAGATTTATAGGGCAACTAGCTTTCCGCCCGCGGCTTCGCCCGCGTTTTCAGATAAAACCCCGCATAGTTCCCTTTCCCGTGGGATTTCCGGGATAAAACCTATCCTATCTCTCAAGTTGGATCGAACTGCACATGGTGTGCGAATTTTATTATAATCGGTTAAGTGGTTTAGGAGTCCATTGAGGACAAACATTATGAATATGTATTTTGACCAAAGCCAAAAATGTTAAGAAACAGAATTTACATTTGAATTTTAACAGAATGCGTTATTAAAAATATTCGTTTAAATCAAATTCTTATTTTTTTTTTGTATTGAGAAAATAATAATTTTCAATCCTTACAGTTTAGTTTAATAGTTTATAAAACATATAATATATTAACAACTATATAATCCGGTATCCACGACTCACGAGACATGAAGATTGGTATCTCAATTAAAATTTATTATCCGTAGAGGCATTCTTGAACATCGTCTTATTTGATTTATTACTTTTAACTATGTTTCAGTTAAAATCGCAATTATATTAAAAATCTAACAAATATGTATTTCAATAGTTAATTTATCGTGTTTTAAGTCATGTTTTTATTTTCTTAATCGCTTTTAATTCATAGCTATGAAAAATTTAAATGAACGCATCTGCGTAGTCTGGTAGCAATTGAATAATTAAAACTTATATATTAAGTATTATCCAACTATTATTTTTGAAGTTTAACTTCTTAAGGCGCGTTGAGGGTAAAATTTTAATTTGATCGCGTGAAGACAATACCGTCACGTCATGGAGTAAGGCGACGATTTTGGTATCTTTGAATCTTGCCAAAGAAGCTTCTCTTTCGACACGTGTGCTCAACACACACGCTCTTATTTTTTACTAGCTGTGCCCCGCGGATTCTCCCGCTCAGCTCCGCTCCTGTTGGTCTTAGCGTGATGATATATGGCCTATAACCTTCCTCGATAAATGAGCTATCTAACACTGAAAGAATTTTTCAAATCGGTCCAGTAGTTCCCGATATTAGCGCGTTCAAATAAACAAACTCTTCAGCTTTATAATATTAGTATAGATACCAAATCCCGGAAAGTTATATCTATCTTACAAACAATTAATAACTTTATGAAACAACATTACCAAGTGAGCGGTGGTCAAACCGGGCCTGTCCTCTAAACACCGCCCTTTGTGCTAAACTAGTTTTGTAAAAATAAGCTACATTTTCTGCTGTCTCATTTACACTTCCTTAAGCGCGGAAAATGATTTATTGAACTAAATCGAAACAATTTTTATGATAGGATCAGATTTCCTATATTTAGAAAATTGGTACGCCCTATTTGCTTTAACTATGTTATTTTTATGTTTATGTACATGTTTTTTATTTAGATCGAATGAACGTACAATCATGTGTGGAATTTTCGTACGCGTTATTTTAAAATTACTCAAATTTAGAAAAAGAGCAAACGATGCTTGACTGTATTTTAACCATAGAGCATAATTTGTAATCTCTAGTGTTTTAGGTACCTGGTTATACCAGTTATACTGTGGTGTAAACACTATAAAGTACATCTAAGTTATTTTTAAGTAACTAAGTACGAAATTGGCTTATGACCGTTAAAATAACTTTATTACGAAGTACCAACACGTAAAGTAACTCAACCGTGACTAGTTGGATTCCAAGTTACAAACTTACGTCATCTTATAAAAATTCGTGAAATTCCTATATTTCATTCATATAATTTAATTAAAAGTACAATAATCACGCAATATTATTGCGAATTAAACATTTCCACATATTGTTGAAGAAATATGACGAAATTACTGGAGTTTGTTTCGTGGATTCCACGAAACGTTTTATGTTAGTATGGAAACAAAATAGTTATTTCAAACCGATGCCAAAAATTGTAAAATCCCAAATTACAATTATTCTTTTACAGATTAATAAATATAAAGTAAATTATATAATGCTCAAAGCCTTGTTAGTGTAATGAAGCTTTATTAGTAAATAACATTTGATCACGGAAATATAACTACATATGTGAAATGCATTTGATCTTTACTCCTAAATTGATAAAAAATTATACCGGCCGAATTGATAACCTCCTCGTTTTTTTGGAAGTCGGTTAAAAAACATCGCTAACGCCCTTATATTTTGGTAAAATTAATTGAATGTTAAAACCTAGATTAACATAGAGATTGTTTTTGATTGTTTCCACGATTGTTAACCCTATTATAATGAATGCAAAAATATAACTGATTTTAAAAATATAACCTAAGTTCTTGAACTACACCGGTCATACGGCGTGACAATAATAATCTATATGAATATTATAAAGCTGAAGAGTTTGTTTGTTTGTTTGTTTGAACGCGCTAATCTCAAGAACTATCTACTAGTCCGATTTAAAAAAAATTATTTCGGTGTTGGATAGTCCATTTATCGAGGACGGCTATAGACTATAATATAATATCATCACGCTAAGACGAACAGAATTGGAAAAACGCGGGTGAAACTGAGGAGCGCAGTTAGTCATTTTATAAAAATATTAACTTATGTAATAAAATAGTGAACAAGGTCAAATTTCACTTACGAACTATTACTAGGGGAGGTTGGAAACAATGTGTTTGCGAATATTTACCAAGAAACTTGTAATTACACAGACATTGCGACAAATTTTATTAGTAGGGAAATTTTGTATTAAGTAGTATAAATTGTTTTATGGAGAAGTTTTATGTATTTCAATTCAATGTACAATAAAATGTAGCCATATTTGATTTATATTCATACTATAATTGGTACTTTTTACACAGTTTACTAACTGTAAAACATATTACGACAGTCTGTAAAATAAAAAGAAAATCGATGGGTGCTTTTCTTTCACTGTCCCCTATTTTTTGTTTATTTCTATTCTAATTCATTCAATAAAAACAATTTTATATTTATTCATATATTATCTGTATTCCAGGTTATATTAACAATATGCGCGTGCGCAAACGCGCAGTACGCGGAGGAGCGCGCGCCGCGGTACATCGCGACCGAATCGAAAACTGCCCCGCCGCCACCTGTAGCCATCCTTAAACAAATTAATAGGTAAATATATACTTAACATGTGAAATTAAGTCGAATTATGAAGCGGAAGGTACCGTCTACAAAAAATGTAGGTAGAGCTGTCTTATATAGACTGTAGGAGCTTTTTATGAAAGTACAGATGCACAGAGTTAACCATGTTCCTTATTTCTTTCTTTTTTATTATATATCATTACAGCAGAAATACATGAGTCCTGGAGCTAAAATCACGCCACCATTTCAATAAATCTAATCCTTAACTTAACATTATTTGCTTATTTTAGTTACATAGAGCAAAATATCACAACTACAGTCTTAGACAATTACAGTAGATATATCTCAACCCTTAGCTATTACCTACAACACCATATTTTATTGACATCTTCAATCTAAAAAGACAATACCAATTTGTGGTTAAATCTAAAGAAAACCGAAGTAATATTATCTCAATGAAGAAAACTAATAAAATTTCAGGCACAATGAGGATGGTTCCTACACATACGGCTATGAAGGTGGTGATGGATCCTTCAAAATCGAGACCAAGTCACCCAGTGGAGAGGTGAAGGGGAAATATGGTTACAAAGATGACACTGGCAAAGTAAGATGTATTTAATTATTATATTATAAATAATTGATTCTGTTCGGAAAATTTTGCTTTCTTTAAGGGGAATGAAATTGCAATGAAAAATCTAAACAGACAATAAGTGATCAAAACTGCCAAGAGTCCCTCCCTTCTTCAGTTCGTTAATTTTTTAATTTACTTTTAAAATGTCGAAAAGTTTTCTTTGAAGTTTTATGAAATAGATCATTATGAACTCAAAAAAAATTAGGGAACTATAACTACGTATTTCTGACAATGTAAGTAGTCCGAAAAGCGAAAGCCATTCATATTTCGTTCTTTTCACAACAAAAGCCACACTATTTCTAAATTTAGCCGTAGCTATGAAAAATAATAAATAAATAGTGGCTATGAAGTGTGTGAGTATGAAGAGGGATATTTTTATCGTCATGTCACAAAATCGTTGATCTAAAAATATAAATTCCTTTACTTCATCCTATAGTCATAAAAAAGCTCCCTATTGTTTCGCTCATTCATCTTATTTCAAATTACAGTTGCGAGTGATCGAGTACGGAGCGAACAAGTATGGTTTCCAGCCATCCGGCGAGGGGATCACTGTCGCGCCCCCCACTCTGGTCGACGAGTCCACCAGGGATGAAGGCTTGAGGCCTAGCAAGAACCAGGTATGAATATATTTTGTTGAATACTAGAACCTAGAATAATATAATTGGGTTAATAGTTTATCATCACATAAATTGAACCCAAATTTTACGATTGTTTGATTGTATTTCAAATATTTCCAATTGCCACTAGTAAAAAATTTAATACGTTAGTGAATAGTAAATAATAATATCAGTCGATAAAAAAATAAAAGTTTTTTTATTTTGAATTTACAAACATTAATTAGGTATTCATTAATTGTGTACTCCAGGCTCGAGCTTTTTTTTTCTGTAATAAATTTTACATCAGTAAGACCTTAGTAACACAAATATTTCTAACATATCATTTTCATTTACAACAGCAGGGCGGCCGTTCCCAATACCGCGCGCCCGCTCAGTCTATCGACTACGACTACGACGAGCCGGCGCCCCGGCC
>CAJQZN010016225.1:0-13267 GCA_907164685.1 Colias eurytheme | reverse complement strand
GCTGAATTATAAATGCCATATTTCCGTGGATCTGTCGGATTAATTACTGCGCGGAAAAATACAATGGCCCGAAATAAATCATCGATGAAGCTCAATAAGCTGTGATCGTTTCACCGTTTTTTCTTGTTTTTATTTTTGACATGCACGCTACGTACGGCTCGGCATTTCCAGATAACGGAATAGAAACGTCTGGTTTATTCGTAGTGTATGGCAGACGTATTCTGTGCGTTTATTTAGTAGAGTTATACTTTGAAAATATGTAAAGCGTGGCGTAATATTCATTGCAATTTGGGATGAAAATGTCTTAAAGATTTATAAGCATTATAAGCATATATTTCAATACGTTAGATATTACAGCGAACGGGATCAATATCTTTAAAATAAAATCATGATCGCTTTGCTATATTGTCAAATACATTATAATGGAAAAACACTAATTCTAAAATTTTACTCAGAATACCTAAAAAATACAAATTTGTAATGGATTTATACAAAAGCTAATAATTTATTATTGTCTATTAGGCATTTAGAAATAGAGTTTTAAGAAATTTTCCAAGCGTAGAAAAATCGTCTCGTTCACAGTAATATCGAAAAGAATTACATGTTTATTTTCCTTTTACGCTGTTTAAAAATTTTCCACTGAATCCTGTTTTAGTTTCTCTTAAATATTTTTCATCTTATAATTCTCTATCTTAGTGCGATAACTCATAATTACGTGTATACGCTAAAATATTTTATATTTAGCGAGTGTACATAGTGTGCTCTTATCTCACTTGTTAAGGCTCGTTCACACGTAATCCAACTAAGCCTCAATAAACTGTTCATACAAATAATATTTACTTGATCTTATAATCATTGTAGTAAAGCTTCTTACTCAAACTATAATTCCCATATTTGCATTATAAAAGGAACTTAATTGCTACGAAGTAAATAAATAAATATTATATTATTCAAACTAGCTAGAAGAAACTACAGAAACAGCTTTAAGTCTCGGAGCTGCATGATTATGTTCAAATTCATTAAGTAAACCATAAGTATAATATTAAATCGTTTGTACTATTAAGAAAAAACCAATCGTGCGGCTCCACACATTCTAAACTTGGTGTACTATAAAATCGTGCGACTCCGCACGTTTCTGTTCGACTAGCCTTAACTAGAACAGCGCTTCTCATTTGGCTCTAATGTAGTGCACCGGTTGTTTATTAGTCCAGCCATTAACACGGTATGTTTTAAAGAATTAAAACTCCCGAATACGGAATTTTCTGCTGGTTTTATTATACGTATAATTTTATATATAATACCATAAACAGGTTTAATAAATAGTCTATTTTGGTTGATTAAATAATAATTTACATATAATAATAATATACAATAGAAAACTTTAAATTTATAAGATTTGTTATTAAAAAATTAAATGCATAAGCTAATCAATAACTTAAATCTATTATAGAGCGTTCGTATAAAATGATTTGATCGCTATTATCAATATTTTTAGTTTTAGTTTTAATTAATATAAAACATCGCTATCAATGTACATTTGAAAATCTATTTCCATTTAGAATGATTAACAAATTGAAATGAAAATGCATTTTCATTATAGTTTTATTAGCAAAGTGATATAAATTTGTTACATTGAAATATCATATTGTTAATTCCATTAACAATATTTCAATGTAACAAAGAATTTTTATACCTAATCTATACTAATATTATAAAGCTGAAGAGTTTGTTTGTTTGAACGCGCTAATCTCGGGAACTACTGGTCCGATTTGAAAAATTATTTCGGTGTTAGATAGCTCATTTATCGAGGAAGGCTATAGGCTATATACTATCACGCTACGACCAACAGGAGAGGAGCCACGGGGGTGAAACCGCGCGGAGCGGCTAGTATAATATACAATAGCTGATTTATTTTCACAGCAATAGTTAAATAATTGACTAAAAAAAATATTTGACTGAAAAGGCTATCGATACCAATATTTTAGGAAGTGAGTTGGCGAAGGAGTAGACGTCGTGTCAACCTGCATTTCAACGTTATTGTGTCACTTATGGTATCATTTAATATTGATATCGCGTAGTAAAAGGAAACTCTCACGTGATAACTGATAACTGTGTTACCGCGGAAAAAGTAAAATTTGTCTAGCTTCGTAACTAAATCTTGTATCCAAAATATAATCCATATCATATAATCGCTCCCTGCTTCGTTAATGAAAGATAAACAAAGAACCCTTCCGCATCTATAATATGAATTAGTAAGGGCGTATTGCACCCTCATAGTAGATTTAAGCTCCTGAGAAAAATGGACAGTTACTCATATAATTCATCTCAGGTGGATAATAAAATAGTAAAGTACAAGTAAAACTCACATGGCCCTCATTAGGGACTGTTACCGTTGTATGTTGTTTATGAAATAATAGTATTAACTGGCAAATCTCAGTATTATCAGAAAGAAAGACCATTTATTTATCACCAGCTTTCCGCCCGCGGCTTCGCCGGCGTTTCCGGGATAAAACCTATCCTATGTCCTTTCTCGGGTATCAAAATATCTCAATACCGAATTTCATGCAAATTGGTTCAGTAGTTAAGGCGTGATTGAGTAACAGACAGACAGACAGAGTTACTTTCGCATTTATAATATTAGTATGGATTTATTATCACTTAATATTATATTGCTCTTATAATATTATAATATGGAATTAAGAATCTAGTATATAGTTATTATAAGTACTGATTAAAGTGTCAACTGATTGTTTTGTAAACAAAATGTAAAAGATCAATTTGGATGTTAACATGGTTGGAATATTTTTTTTTAAATAGCTTGACTCACCTTATGCTGGGATCAAAGGCCAGAAACATCAATTATTAAAGATATTTAACAAGATTTGATAAAAAAATAAGAAAAATAAGGGTACATATTTAATTTACAATATAAATTGCGTCGCTTATTTGGTGAAGTAAATAAGATTTATGTATATTTTGAATCATCTTATTTTAAAGATTTTAACGTACAGAAATATGTTAATAGGCTTCTGTGAAAATAGGGGATTTACTTTTGTAATTATATACATTAATAATTATTAATTATGTATCTTAATTTTCATAAAAAATCTAAAATACAAAAAGATCAATGAGCTATATTATAAGTCTTCCATAAATAATTAATTAAATACATAATATTAATGTTTGTGAATAAATTACAAACCACGGTTATTTAATAAGCAATCATTTGGAAAGAGATCAAAGATTCCATTCAAATTGATGATACGGAAATTAAATGTTAAATTGATGAAAATTCATTGTTAATAGGCAAATAAGCTACAAGATGAAAAGGTATCTGTCATCTTTTTCATGTTGTTAATATTATATGGCTTGGAACTAATACCATTTGTTTAATTATTATCATTAATTAACAAAAGCCACACTAAATTTTTTTAAATACAAACATTATTTTAATTTAGAAAAAATGTGATGACGCAGATACTTACAGATTATTATCTAAAATTCGAGTAGAACGTCAGAAGATTAACTATAGCTGTTCAAAAATATTGTTTAAAAAAAGTAAAAACATACTATTAAATTTCAAAAAATGATTATTAAAGGGCTGATTTTTCAATCCTTGCTTAAAACTTATTCATCGAATAACGTATTTAAACTACCATTTCAAAAATATAATTATATTAATTGTCCGTATTTGACTGTATACAGGCATTGAGATAATATTAATATGGAGACGACACCGCCTACATCACTTATGTTCCACTCAACATACGCCATGTGGCGTATGTTGAGCGGTTTTTTTTAATGGTTTTAAAGTGAAACGCATCAAATATGCCTTCGTGTGTGTTACGATATTGCACAAATAATACAAATAATACGGAAAAGTGCAAAGGAATAACTTTCATCGGTAAGTACCTAACTATATAATAATTTTTAAAACTTAGAGCAAAAAAATGGCGCAAAGATTTTGTTCGTGGTGTCTCCTCCATACGTAGTAATATTATCTCAATGTATACAGGTGACATTTTAAAATGTTCGTGTAATACTTTATTGGACGGATAAATTTTAACCAAAGATTGAATAATCGGCCCTAAATCGAACATTTTTAATTTTCAGTCCCAAATATTATGAGCCCCTTGTATTTTTAAAACAATGTACCTCATAAAAGATGTCTTCATAAAATATAATAGAACTATTTACCAGCCTCCGATTCCCTATCACGCGGTAAGAGGTTACCCACAAGGGGATCGGCGTAATATTCATTCAAAGACCTTCAACATAGTTTACGACGTTACCCATAAGGGTTTATAGATCAACACCTTGATATATTTTGTAGGAACTAAGCCACTGTTAGCTGTCTTCAACTATTTTGAGAAGCCTAATGTTTCGGTTAGTTATAATGAAAAAATGTATTTTAAACGTATTCACTTCTATAAACACTAGATAAATGATCCAGATACTAGATCATTTCACAATAAAAATATCTTATTTTATACATGCTATAATGTGTGTTTACAATATATTATTTTCTAAACATGGTACGTTGGTGATATTGTTACGGTGTTATTATGTTAAATCATACCGAACAAAAAGCAATGGGGCCTATGGCGGTCGACTTGTCCCATGGGTTTTTGTGTGACTTAGAACCCTTTCTTCTTCGTCCAACAATTATAATATCTTATTGTTCAAAATTCCCATCTTAAGTCAGCAAAATGTGAAGTCCTTGTTGCGGCAACACCTCGGCTTAACTTGCTTGCCGAAGGATCACGTGTTTATATACTAAACTAGCGGTCCGCCCCGGCTTCGCCCGTGGTACATATTTACGTTTTCTCTACATAAAAACCATCCTCGTACTTCAAGGAATATAATAAAAAAAGAATTATCGAAATCGGTTCAGCCGTCTTGAGTTATGCGCTTACCAACACATTTTGCAATTAATTTTTATTTATAAGAGAAGAAGATAGACTTCAGATACATACTATACACTAAAGTATTTTATTTCCATTCATATTTCATCCTACGCTTTAACTTACAATTTAAAAGTCGTCTACAAATATCAATTATGTGATGTTGTTATCTAAAACATCGCTCGCGAAATTTACGTTTGAAACGAATACTCTCCGAAGTACATTTCACTCAGCGCTCGAATACCTGGATCGAACTGTTTGTTTTCAATTTCCTTCAAAAATTATTGGCGTCTGTTTATTTGTGCCCTGTACAAGTGTAGATAGAGACTCGCCCGAGCGACGTAATCCTTTGGGTTCTTACGAAAATTGGTTTTAACGAAATTGAACAAAAGTCACGGAGCCATTTTTCATTTATATTTAATGTCTTGAGTACTTTCGCGATTGATTAAGTAAATAGACATATAGGTCGTTGCTAATACTCGATAGATAAACTGAGTTTATTTGGGAATTCATCGGGATAGGAAATAATTAATCATCGTTGTACAAAGGTACGAGAAATTATCTGTAATAAGAGTACAATAGTGTAATTTATCACGAAAGAGCTACTGAGGTTTTCTTAGAAATATAAGGGAGTTGATTTGATTTATATTATTAAGTATGTGAACAGATTTGCGGTTCGTCTAGTGAGGTGGTTGTTTGTTGTGGCAAAGGGGTTTGAAAAACTTTACCCTAGTAAAGACATCTTGAAATACCACAAACCATTATATGAGATAAGACTGTGGTAGACAGGTTTAAGGCATTAAGCTCTAAGGCAAGTATATACTATTAACGAATGTGACAGTAGGTAATGAACAGGAGCAGACAGAACATTAATTTAATAACTAATACAATACTTAAATTGACTTTCACGTCAATTTTTTTGTACGAACAATTCCGATCTAAATCAATCCTGGCCTTCTGTGCCCAATATTTATCGAAGCCTAACGGTCCGATGGGCCACCCAAAATCCATGAGCCAGCTAAACGAGATCAAACGTGCGATATTAAAACCTTCCAAACAAGTTCTGTAAGGAGTTTTGGCGGCTGTCAGGCGAGAAATTAAAGGTCCGATATCTTAAAGGCTGGTCATGTGACTGATAGCCTATTTTTCGGGATCACTTGCGAATTTCGCTTCAACGAATGCGAAGTAATAAGTGCTAATGTTATGTTTGATTTTCGTTTGCTGTGATGTATTGGAACAATTTATTTTTGTATATGAAACCTTCGTACCTTTTTCACTTCCGTGAATGATTTGTAAAAAAGGAATAATGAATTTGTAAAAAATGTTGTTTTTATACATATTGGAGATAGTAATTATTTACCACAAACCAATTTCTGGAATCTAATTTTCTTTTGGTTTTCTCTTAATCTAATTTTATGATATAGGTCTATTGCTTCTTCGGCATATAACACTTTCAGTAACATGCCTTGTTCACACAAAAATCAACTTGTACAATGTACACCTTTATAGTTTGGCTAGAAGTTAGAACTACACGCTCTTTATATCAATACATAACCTCACGACATTCCATTACTCCAGTATAATATAAGTCCATAATTGGTGAATGCATTGCCGCAAGCACACAACGCTTCAATAGATATTGTTGCTGCCAATTTAGCTAAAGCTTAAGGTCAAATTCGGTAAGCAAACAAGTCTCATCCAAGGCATCCTGAGAGGCTCTTGATTAATCTCGCCGCTGGATTGAGGGAGTTTAATTAAAAAGGGATTATACGGAGGTTGCACTCGGCCTACATGTGCCGTGCTATCTGAGTGGCTTTAGAGGAAGAATTAATCCTTAACTTGAGCTGTGCGCTCCTTGGACTTTTAACGTTTTTGCGTGTACGACGTTTTGCTCGTGGCTTATATGTGGCGTATGAGATGACCTCGTTACTGTACAGCAAGTTTATTTATGATTTTGCTAATTGATTTTGCGTTTTAGGTTGAACTGGGCCATCAACTATTTAGACAATTAAAATAAATATTGTGAATCTTAGGCCGCAATGGCAATTAATATTAAACAACTTTAATCGAACAACTCCATTAGCCAGCAAATTTGTAGGACTAAGCCGGTCGCATTTTATTTTGGAGTTACGGAAAAATACAAGGCTCGTTGGCGCAAATGTTTGCGGAGCATAAAGAAAATCACGGTTCCACGAAGGCATCAAATCTTCGGAACATTTTAGCTGCCACTTTTCTCGTAACTTATATTCTCCCGGCGAGCCTAATGTTTTTCCTTGGGCTAATAATTGTAAGGATAAGGGAGTAAGCGCCAACCATCACTTAGTGTGGCCCGCTATCCCAAGAGACGGCCATGCTATAAATTGAGTTGTGCAAATTGAATCGAGAGTATTTACGGGCTGTTTTAAATTGTAATACGACTGACTAGACATTTGGTAAGTAGGTTTCGGATAAATCGCCGCGAAATGGTTCTGCGAAAAACGAATTCGTGGAAACAATATGTGATAAAATCGTTTACATATTATAGCGTATTCAAATCCCATTAAATGAAACATTCCACACGTCTAATATATTGTGGGTGTTTGTGACAGCGATATTAAATGTAAGTGAAGTCCTGCGTCAACAAGTGGGGCATGGGACAGGCATTTCAAATGTGTTTCACAGAGGGATTGCAAAAAGCTTACAAGCATGGTGATTATATAATTTCTCTTTTTTTATATCAAAACGTATATAGAAACTTGAAACTCTCATTGGAGTGTAATCAATTAAATTTAGAAAGTACCTAAAAGAATCTGTACCTGACCAAATTAACTTATGCGTCATGATTTGCTTCTTATTGCAGGATCAATATGACTTAAACCTAGCAAGATGTCACGAAATAAACTCACAGAAATTGACCTTCACACGCTATTTCAATGTATCTTAACCCTAACTCAAACATTTATTAATTATTATTCAATAAGACTTATTCTAGCAGTACTTTTGAATCGTCATTACACATTTTTAACATTTACCACCGATTCGGAAAGCAGTGTATAGATACTTCGTTTCTTGCCGGAGAAACTCCGCAGTTGCTCTTTTAAAATCATGCTGATGCATGATACAATTTAATTTAACATAATATGTAACTACATAATATTTCATAATATGCCAAAGAAATGTCCTGTAGTTCTTACGCGACAACCCTGCATGGATTTTCATCTCCCATATTATATAACTTCTAAACACTATTACATACCTGTTCGTTTCTCAGGATCCCTAAAGAGGATATCTTCTAAGGGCGTGGGGGGAGACCTCCCCTTACTGTTCACGGCTACAGCTGTCAGACGGAACCGAACGTCCCACTCCAGTCCCCGGACTGTCCATATGGGCTCTTCTGATGTTAGGTTTATCCTGGAGACAAAATTTAGTTATGGTAATTCAATTTTAATTATGGATGTAATAGTTTCAATAGACATGCCTAAAAGATCGGGTAGTAGAAATTTCAGCAGTGAATGATTAAATAATTATAGGAAGTACAAATAAATGATTTCCTAAAATTGAAAAATTATATTTGGCTACATTTGTTGTATATAAATTGTTAATTGTGAAAATATACGAAGAAAACATAATTTTCTGTATGACAGTTTATTTGAAATGCCCTGCAAGATATAAAAAATAGACCCCTAAAATAAAATGATCGTGTAAAAATTTAAACAGAATTCAATTACAAATTATGACACAAAACCTGTAACAAATCGTTTATAATGTTTTCCAAGAAGAATTACTGCTAATTACAGGCTTTAATTAAAACGTTGAATAAAGATGTCCCGGTATATTAGATATTCCGTTAGTCAGAGGCATTTTGAAATAATTAGTTTATAATGACGATGTCGCAGGAACCTACTGTTACCTGGAAGTTTGTAAAATTAATTCATATTTTATTATAATAATATTAAATTAATTATGTTGCGTAATTTTCACTGGTCTGATATATTGAGATAATATGTGTTCCAATTATGTTGTATTTTTTTTACTTTTGCTTATTGCTTCACTTATATAAAATTATTGATTGATTGATACAATTAAATATTGTTTTGACCTTAAAAAAATAAATATTACTTTCTGTTATTTTTTATCATAACTTAATATAATTATGTATTTTATTTGTTCAAATCTCAAATATCGACACCCGTTTGACAGTTGATTAATGACTCTGAGATCAGAATCGAAGGGTGTGGGTTCGATCCTTCGTCTAGGAAAAAACAGTGTTGAAAATATATATTTTTCTTCCCTATACAAAAATATATGAGTATGATTAATATGTGTTTAATTTTCATATTACAATTGTAATTGAGCCTACAAAGTGAAAAATATCACTAAACTTTCTTTAAAACAAAGTCCTTCGTAGCGACTGTTTGTATCTAAACGATAAATTCAAAAACAACTTACCGATTTTAATTTTTACCAATGAATCTTGTGGAAGATTTATTTTGTTAAGATAATATTATGTTAAGTTTTATTCTCTTCAGGCGAAACTAGTAACAACTGCAACGTCCCATATATTTAACTATGAAAAATATTAAGCCAATATTAACACATTAATTAATTCACATTACAAGTAAATCAGCGTTTTAATCTTTAATAATTAAACCACAGAAAGTTTTCCTTCCAAGACGTCTTTTTCGGTGCGGTAAAATATTATTATTAATGAGATTCAGCCTGTCTCTTTAGTGTACTTTTGGGTATTGTTCTAAAACATTGTAACGAGCCTTGAAATCTAGTTCGTATAATATTTGATTTTTAACATTAAACAAAAAAAAACTTACATTAATTCACCGCCAACAGTATTAAAAAAATTAAATTAAAAATCACATTATAAAATTAACTAATCGATTGTCTTCTGTTTTTAAACGCGCGCGTTCGATTTTTGTTTTTTTTTCTTACAACTGGCCAGTACCAAAAATAAATTATTCATATGAAAACTTTTTCGTTGAGTGCCAAGGAGTTCGTATATGTTTTAATTTTGTTCCGTCAGCAGCCATTTTGTAGAATACGCTCGCAAATAAACATAAAGTAGCTGATGACTATCGTTTATTGCTGCAAATGTTATTACGTATACATTTCTCCTCAATAGGCAATTTCACTCCATTACTGTTTTTATGATCGCAATAGAGACATATTCCCGTCTCCACTCTGTAATGTATGTGTTTCAATTTATAGTAGTTTTTGTAAAGGCAAATGTGGTTTAGGATGTTATAACAATTTGCGGTAAGTAGATATAGTCATATTTTCTTATTATTTATGACATTTACTTAACATGCAAATTACCATTTTTGTGTTTGACAGATAATAATAATATTTTTTATACTAGCAATAATTCATATATGTACATACTTACATAGGATACTTATTAAAAAAAAATTACATAGGATACCCATGTATAATATTATTAGTTGATGTTTTGTTAGAATATGACCATTTAATTAAAACTATGTAAGTAGTATATTATTAATTCATATTATGTTGCTTTTAAATAATCTATTTGTTTATTGAAAACTTAATTGTTAATAACGTTAATACAGCTAATCACATTGCGAGAAAATTCGACAAAAATAAAGATTTTCTACATTATAATAAACTCTACATTAATTTATTTAATTTTTTAACAAAAGATAAAAACAAACATTTGCCCACATAGGACGAGAGATCTTATAAGATACAAAGGGTGTCCAAATATACAGCCATACAATATGTAGTCTTGTTAACTGCGATTGTCCGAGCCCCTCACCATTGTTCCCTTCCCTAACACCCTGTAGCTAAACCCTTTTTTGGGTCATTACCTTTAACGAATTATTTTTTATATTGTACGTCGTTGTACGTTTACATTGACATAGATTGAAATGTGTGCTATTTTGGGTTTTTAGGTTACTATTTTTAGATAGTAGTTACTATTTTTTTTTATTTTTGTTCATAATGTCACGCGGCGTTTGTCAAAAACTTTCCTCTTTTTCGCGTTTTAATTTTACCAGTAAAAATAGCTTGTTTGTAAAAAATCTAATATGCCTTTTAGGGTTCTTAAATTTGGTTTAAATATTTTACTCTATAGGGACCAGCAAAGGGACCAGCAGTATGTTTTTTTACATGATTGTGAAGTGTGTATCGAGTTAGCAAGGTTTTAATTTTAAGTCAAAATTATCAAAAGATAAAACCAAAATAAATACGACAAAAAGCAGATATTTCCACGAATTTAACTGGAAATGTTCCCGAATTTCCTATAATATTGTTTCACATTCCGCATTCTGCTGACTCCTTCATGTTATTACATTATGCTGGGTTTTAATGTATAATGAACGTACGTTGTTCAGCGCTTAATGAGTGTACCATGTTTACAGCTCATCTCACTTTCTGATATATTATATTATACTAGCGGTTCGCCCCGGCTTCGCCCGTGGTACCTACTGTATGTTTAAACTATCCTATCTCTCAAGTTGGATCTAACTGCACTGCTGTGTGCAATCTAACTGCTTGGTGTGCGAATTTTATTATAATCGGTTAAGTGGTTTAGGAGTCCATTGAGGACAAACATTGAGACACGAGATTTATATAATATTACTAGCTTTCCGCCCGCGGCTTCGCCCGCGTTTTCTGAGAAAACCCCGCATAGTTCCCTTTCCCGTGGGATTTCCGGGATAACCTATCCTATCTCTCAAGTTGGATCAAACTGCACATGGTGTGCGAATTTTATTATAATCGGTTAAGTGGTTTAGGAGTCCATTGAGGACAAACATTGTGACACGAGATTTATATATATTAAGATATTAAGATTTGGTGACGAACCAAACACCAGGACCCCTCGGTGCTACGCTCACGCGTCAACCACTGTACCAAGGAGGCGATCATAAGAAGTTAGATAATGGTGGAACAAAATTTAGTAAAGTCTTTTCAAAAGACTTGAGCTATTTTTAAATGCGTGAACATAATCTCAAAAAAGTGTAACGGTATGCTTGATATTATATTCTATATCTTATCTGGATATAAAATTTATAATGAATAAAAACGGATAGCCAATTAACTATATTAAATGGAAATGAAACATCCTAGTTTCTAGCAATTTTTGTTGTTGTTGATACTTGATACTAAACCTAACCTAAAAAGATGAGTAAATAATTTTAGTAATTACCTATTTTTCTATACGAGTAATGGATGTAATTTTCTTTATTCACCATGTATCTTAATACAACCAAAAGCCACATAAAAGAAACTTACTCACTTTATAGGATTTTCTAACCATTTCGAAGATTACCAAACGTGCGTTAGTAATCTGTTTACTGTTAAATCGCATTTGTTATGCTCAAACTAGTATAAGAATAGGCTTTAGTGAAAATTTGTTTGTATGAAGACACAAATCCCCTGTCTATGTGAAGATCAGGATAACTTCAAAGATTTTGACTGTAGTGTTTTTTGAAGTGAAACTTCTTTATCGGGGTTGGACAAAAATTTAGTGTAACATTTTTGCGTTACGCCGTACGCGTAACATTTTTGCGTTACGCCGTACGCGTGACATTTTTGCGTTACGCCATACTCGTGACATTTTTAAGGTCATAAAGAAGTTTCACTTATTACGTGTGTACTCTAGTACACGCATACATTTTTTTATTCACAGCTATTGTTCCAGTGAATTAAATTCCATTGTTTTTATGTAGTACAAGCTTAAGTCTGCTGCTTTGTAGAATGTAAAATCATAACTCTACGTTTGTGTTAAATTCCATCCAGATCTGGTAAGCCTATTTTGCGTTATTGAATTATATTTCATACATACATATTACACATTTCTTATTATTTTATATTTTCAGATGATCAAGTTTGTTGTTGGAGATGAAAATATTTACACAATTACGTTTAATTTTTTATGAGATTTATGAAATAACAATTCATATCAATTACAAAAAAAGAAAAACGGGTGGAAAAAGCGAAAACATCGCTGTGTCACAGAGCAACAGCATGCGGAACCAAAAAATGCGCGATATTAAAAACTCCCCCAGCTCTTGACAAACGCTGCTTATTAGTCAAATCTTGTTTTAGAGTTCCGTATTTTATAGACCTTTACAGCTTTTAAGCCGATATATATTTAAGTCCATGTATGTCATTTGAGACGCTTAAAATATCATTTGAGATAAAAAAATTTATCTAAATATACCTAGTCTGGTCATAAGTTTTGTCACATATGTTTTATTAAATAAAAAAGAAGTTACTATTATATATTTATTTATTTATATGTGCAAATTAAGCTTACATATTACTTAATAATTATGAATAAAAAATTTTCAAAATGGCCATCATATTTTGCGATACAAGCTTTCAATCTTTGCGGCCAGACGTCTATC
>CAJQZN010016224.1:0-22838 GCA_907164685.1 Colias eurytheme | reverse complement strand
GTGACAGTAGTACCCACCTCAACGCTTCGCTTATGAGGCGTGCAAAATATTTAGTTACTAAGAATATAAGGTTTCTTGCCTAATTACTGACACATGTTCTTAATGTAATTTCACTCATCGATCCGTTTATTATCGCCTATTGGTAGTTAATTCTCGAATCGAAAAGAATAAAATAAAACTGAACATAAAATTAAGCTTTGTACAAAATTTCGTGAACAACCGAATAATCAAACAATATGGAGACTGAAAAGTATGTATACGTATAGGTGTAGGTTCCGTTTTACATACCCTTAGATTTATGTTCATTTGCTAATAAACTATACAAGAAGTTGAAACAATTTAAATCGCGTGTACGTTTGAATAAAATCCTTTCGTTATAAAACTTTAATGACTCACGGGAATTGTAGAGCCTGATACTAACAACTAACAAGTCCCTAACAATTTCTCAAAAATATTATTAACAAATAGTACATTATATATTCCTATATATTTATCATTGCTAAAAACTTGATGTTAACAGATACACAAAACTAATTAAAAATAATAACAATGTCAACTCTATTGAAAAGCTGGTGGAAAGAAATGGCATTAATGTATAAAGTGACAGATGATGAGCGTAATGCGCGTATTATCCATCATTTAAAGATAGGAGTAATGAAGGACCAATTAAATGCAAACAGACAGACACGCAACGGTCCATTGTTGGGAAAATTGCGTCCGCGATGTATTGAAAGTAGTTGAGCGTCCGTTTTCAATCGCTAACCTTTGTGTCGCTTGAACCGCTTTGACTGTCACGTTCAGTTAAATTGGGATTGATTAAGTCATAATTATTCGGATGCTGCTCTTGAATGGACAGTTGTTGAATCTATAAGCACACAATGAGATTATCTGTTAATAGAAGTCAATTCGATTTCGGAATATTATACCTACTCCTTAAAAACAATAGTAGTTGGGTAACTTGTATATGAAAAGTCTGTGTTAGTTAATAATATTCCTTAATTAAGCTGCAATTTAAATTTAGTTAACTACTTTATAAGATGCATGAACGGATATGGTAACAAAATTTGTTGTGAAGTAAAGTATTAAAAATGCAACATTGTTAATTATTATTGATCTAATATGTATCTAATCATTGAATCTAATAAACTAATGGTATATAAATAACACAATACATTACAATCCTAGTTTTCAATTAATCATTTAAAAATAATATCACAATTTCTAAACATAATATGAAAATTGTACACGTGGTAGACTGGAGAATTTAAATATTAACATATTGTTATTATTAAATTTAAGTTTGCTCTAGAAACGTTTATCTTAAATGCAAATACGGACTGCACTTCCACATCTAGCTATAGTAGTATAGATTATTATATATTACTATGTTATCAGGAATCCGTGACGATAATTGAATCACGTAGCTTAGTACATACTACATACCTAGCACTGGAATTGTTTCTAATCTATATAGTTCTAAATTAAACTTGTAGATTGGGTTAGATTAATTATTAAAGTTATTAAAATATGCAACCTTAAAAATCAACATTCAGGCATTTCAAGCTATTGACTGTATATTTTTTCAGCCCCGATGTTATATTTTCACGTTACCCTTCTTATAGTTACTCTATGGACCGTTTTTAATTTTTATGTAGAAACTATATTAATAGCAAACTATTATATTTTAACAAAGTGGCCATTTAACACACACATCAATCAAACGTTTAAACTTTAGACGCCCAAAAAAGTAAATGATTGTCGAAACATTTTATTGGATCGATACAATAAAGCAAATAAAAGCAATCAAGAGAGAAAACGGTCATTGTATTGACATTACGAAACAAAATCAATATAACAAGGTTTACTGTGAACATGTACGCTCGTAATATTGTGAAATTTTTTATGCTAAAAATCAACTGTTATATTTGGTAACTATGAAACTACATAAAATTAGGTAGAGTTATAGCCAATTTTGATTTGCTATTTGATCATTTTGTCACACGACTATGATAAACTTCTTTAAATACTCTACATTGTGATGTTAACTGTGAAATACAAAGCTTAAAAAGCTTTTTCTGACATTCTCAAATCTAGTTGGTCCAAAATTTGGAAATAGTAAATTCATCATAATTTTATACAAAGTTATTTCAAATTTGAGAAAAGTTTTACATTCTAGGTCACAAAAGACTCATATTATATTTACAAAGGACTTCTAATATGTTTAATTGTTTTTGAGGATGTAAGACATGGAATATAGAGTCGCTGTATATCACTTAACTGTACATTAAAAAATTATATTTCGATATCTTAAAAGCAAATTTTTCATACTATACTATTGTATCTTATAAAGGGTGTCTCAGCGCCGATTTTAAACTTTAAACACGAATTTCTCGGCAACCTGCGGGGTTAGCTGGAGGGGAGTGGTAGCGGTCGATAGGTGATGAGTGCGGATTTTTTTGTGGCCATGGCGCAGTGGTCTGGTACGCACCGTGCGTACGCAGTAGAAGCGTACCTATGCAATACGTTTTCGTTGAGTGAAAAACGGTGTAAATTTGTAGTCGCTATGAAATCCACCGTTTGAGTGATGCCCCGGGTACTCAATTAATTAAGTCGTGAGGAGAGAAGTTTAGAGCGACAGGATGTTTACTAAATCATTCAATTGGACCACGAAATAGACCTGTGCGATCGATTGAACACATCGACCGCGTCGCCGCTGCGGTCACGAAACATCCAAGACGCTCACTTAGACATCATGCTGCCTCTTTAAGCCACCATCGGTAACTTTTTTGTACCTCAGCTGCAAGAAGAGGATATTGACAAGTCTGATGTATGGCTTCAGCAAGATGGGGCCACAGCCAACACTGCTAGGGACGCACTAAATACGTCATTTCCGGGAAAATTCATAAACCGCTCTGGAGACATATTGTGGCCACCCAGATCTCCCGATTTAACCCCCGCTGACTTTTTTTTATGGGGTTGTCTCAAAGCAAGAGTTTTTGATACCCCTCTTACAAATTTGGAGCAGTTGAAGACTAAAATAACGACAGAAGTGAGAGCCATTTCAGCGGACATCCTTCGGCGCGTCTCGGCAAATTTGCGTGTCCGATTTGAAGAGTGCATTCACCATGATGGAAGACATCTTGACGGTGTAATAATCTGTACATAAAATCCGCACTAATACACTTTAATTTACTACAGTAAAAATATTATGAATACAATTTGTTTTTTTTATACAAATTTTCAAAGTTTAAAATCGGCGCTGAGACACCCTGTATTATAATACTTGTAATTACTATGTTTTATTTACGCAAGGGCCATCATGATCGCGTGCGGAGCCTATTAGCTAATTATTACATGTAATTCGGTCGAGAAGTTGAAACCAGTAAGTACTGCTGAAGACTATACACACGGTTAGGTAGCTAACGTTTCTATTAATGTTAATATAACGTATTTATAATTATTTTATTCCCTAATGCTATAAGAAATAGAATCACTATTGTTTTTACTAATTTATACCTTATTAATAAATGAAATCGCCGATTACCTGACTATAATAGTCATCCTTTGTTTTATGAAGTTATTTTCATTTTATTGTTTTATTGTGCTGTAAAGCTATTATTATTGTATAGATCTTGAATGTTTTTCAACAATAATGATTTATTGACTTTCGATCGTTATCTAGCGGATCTATTTACAAAAGGCTGTATAATAAAACTTAATGATATGTTATTTTTATTTTTAGAGACACTTAATTAAGATTTAATAATTATAACCTTATTATAATAGCTATTCAAATAACACAAAATTGATAATGAATATCTAAAAAACACGGACTTCTACATATTTATATAATTAGAGGAAACTTGTTAGACGAATAATGTCTATGTCTTAAATTGTATTACAGCTGCTTTACAAGGAGAACACAAGTAGAGTCCCGTGGGACGCGGAAGGAACATACGTCATTGTGGTACTTAGCAATGCCCTCATACATTTTACATTAGTGGTAATGTATATCAAGTCCCACCGATGTTGTAACTTCCAGTTGGTATATAGGTGTCTCTAGACAATAACATGTTTTGTTTGCCTTAAGAAAATTCGTTTTTAGAGAATGTATTTTGAATAATGACCTTCAGACTGGTAGGAAGAATGCTGAATTATCATGAATATTTTACTGGTAGTTGAGTACCGCACTATTGAATGAAATTCTATATATAAGGCAATTGAGTAATGTTTCAGAACGCTATCAAGTTGTGAAGTATAAATTCTATAAAAAATTATAGAGAACCACCATCAAAGCATTCTGGAAAGTACTATAATGACGAATAAATGTATCTTGTAAAAATGTTATGTCCTAAATGGTCATATTTCTATACTATTGTTAAAATTATATAAGCTTTTATTTACATGATACATTGCGGATGTCGGTGTGGTGTGCGGTGTAATTCAATATCCTATGGTATCAATCACTCGTGTCAAAACCCTTTCTTCCAATTGCATATATGCATGTACATAAATAATCCAATTATTGTCTAGTCTGTTACTCTATACCTATTTGTTTTGTTTGTTATTAGATTATTAAATGTAGGTAGGTATTTAATAAAAAAAAATGCTTTTAAATAATATTTAATACGTTGAGTTCCAAGTATTTCTACATAGATCAAGGTACAATTTTTTTTATTTATACAAACATGGTAACAAAAAGAGATGACAACAGCTAGTTACATTTATTATATTATATACTTGTAGGGAATATAATATACTGTGAATATAATGGCGTAAACGGTTTCCGTTTCTTTATTGTACGTTGTACTATTTATTCTATAAATATAACAATACAATTTTTAAATAATGTTATATGTATCCAGATAAATAATGAATAAATCCTTGAACATGTATGTATTAAATATAATTTTATATTGTTACTTTTTGTATTCAAATGTGGTAGCAGGCTCTGTAAACAAAGTTTAAATACAACCTTTTTTATTACATCATTTAAATGGACGCAGAATATGTAATCGCATATACCTAATATTACAATTTACGAGACAACGGAATCCCCTAAGCCAAATATAACATTTGAAGTTAGGGAGATTACTAACCAGGTCAAAGGGTAATTGTATTCAATTGAACATTGCGGCAATTTCATTCAGTTCCTTATTTGATAATCTGTGATTTATTGTAATACGCGTAATGTAAATCTTAAAGAATATAGCAATCACACACGTAAAAAAATAGTAATAAGTCAATAAACAATAGGTAATGCTTTGATTTACAATTACAGTAGCTATATTAAATATAGATATTAGTCGCGTTGTTAAATAAAACTAAAATATTAACACTACATAATATTATAAAACAATGGCATTAGTTGTGTCTGTCTGTCTGTACGCGATAAAATAAAAAATTACAGCATCGATTTTCATTCCGTTTTCCCAAATGGATAACTGGTGGCCGGAAAGCTAGTCTAATAGGTATATTGACCGATTCTTATAATTTATTGGGTAGATCTGAGAATCTGACAAAATCTATTTTTAGACTCCTTAGCGATAACAGTAAGGCAGAACAACGTTTGCCGGGATAGGTTGTCTCTATACGAAATTATTCCCTATTTCCTTTGCTGGCGGCATCATGGGTGATCGACTGTATCGATTCGATAATTCTCATGTTCGATGTGTTCGTAGTCAGGAGAAGGATGTGATGAAAAAGAACCTCAAGTTTGCGCCTAAAAATTAAGTAAATGCGAAAACTTAACGGCTATTTAAACTTCACGCGTTTAAAAATTTACGCGAAGACACAATAACGTCTGTAGGCTCAGCTAGTAAATAAAAACATGTGATATTTTCGCAAATCCATAGTTTATTAAACAAAAATTGTTTATTTACTAAAGATTTAACAATCCGATGCAATATGTTACTGCTCTTCTTTGTTAACTATCCGATGCAATATGTTACTGCTCTTCTTTGTTAACTATCCGATGCAATATGTTACTGCTCTTCTTTGTTGACTATTTAGATGGGAATATAATAATATATAATGGGATAATGCAATGACTCAATTTACAAATTAGCGTGTTGTTGTAACAAAAATCTTGAAATTTATGTGTTTTCAGTTTCTTATTAATAAAGATTCGTCCTGTTGATACGAATCGAAACAAACAATTTTATATTGTATTCTTTCTTTCCGCCATTATTGTATAAAAAGATCAAGTTAAAAATATCAATGCCAATTAATTAGTTAATTCACCATTCTTAATTATCAGTAGTATAAAATATATTATAAAGAAAATTATTTGAAATGAATACAATGGAAAATAATTGTATTAAAAGTAATTTTCTAGCAGTTATTGAGGCATTAGGGCCAAAGTTGAAAATAAAACACCCGCGCGTTTCCTTGCATAAAATTTAAACAATATACCTAATATAATATTATGCTAAAACAACAAGGTATTTGAACTAAATAATTAAATTATTTTCCAAGAAAACATAAAAAAATTAATGCGATTGATTTTATTCTATATAAGTAAGTACCTACGACTTTTAATATTTTTTAACTCGTGACATCTTAATTGGTTACAGACCATAAAAACGCGATAACTTAATGAAATTCCGTCCTCACTCATAAAATAATACCTAAATAATCTACTTGACCTTGGCGAAAAGTTAGCCCAACAAAACTTATACAGTAAACAAACAGCGAACTTTCCGTTGAAAACGAATTCGAAACGGGAATCAGTTGAGTTACCTTGATTTTAGACATGTCGATTGTACCAATTACACCAGAGACGTCATGAACTTGGGCACAACACCAATTGTTTCGGACACCAAATCACACACACAGAACGCGAGTTGCCGAGGGAACAGTCGGGTCGCGACTGAGTGTCAAGAGCGATCGCGGTTCAGCATAGGAAAGCTCTGAATTGAATTGATTAATAGCTGAGACGAAAACGCAGCTGGATTGCTAAATTGACGAAAAGTGAGCCAATCGTAACTCCGAAGATTCTCATAGAGATTAGCGCAGACCGCGCTAGTCGCTACCAGACAATTTGACGATGCGAAAAACACTAGCGACGCGCTACAAAGGGTAATCATGATAATAAGGCGGGCTTATGTGTTTGCACGAGTAAATGGAACATTTGTGTTAAGTAGATATGCCTCTCGAAATAAACAACGTCCGCAATCATTTTCATAGAAAATAATGTTTACAAAGGTTGTAATTATGCAATTTTTTCACATTATTTAATGTTATCATCACTCTTTTCCATACCAATAAAATTATCATCGAGACATCAGTGTTAATGTTAATGACGATGTCCAAAGCTATATAAACAAAAAAAATATAACATAATACCTACGAATTAAACCTTTTGCAAAAAGACGAGATGATAAATATTTACATTTTTTTGTAAGTAAACAGCTGCTATTATATTTTTTATAAAGTAAAAGTATCAAAGGAACTCTCATGAATTATTAAATAGTAACCGTTTACCAATTGTTATAAAACTAACCGGAAAATAGAAGTTAACTTGTTAAACTGTTAATTGAGTAATTTTACATAAATTTACGATCAATTACACCGGTTGCATTAGTTTCTTGAAATAGAAGGATTGGTAAACGATTTTAGTACCTAATTATTTTGATATTCTATTTTATTTCAAAATCAAGATCAAATATTTAATTACTTACTTACTTACTAGAGTGGTGCAGGGACCCAAAGTGAGTCTTGGCCTCCGACAATAAGAGCCTCCATTTGACTCTATCCTGCGCCTTCTCTTACTAGTTTTCAATCTGGAGGGTGCGCAGGTCTTTGGCGATTTTGTCTTTCCAGCGGTACCTGGGATCTTCTCCAATTATTTCCACATGAAAGAATATTTATTTAATGTTTAAAAAAACCTACATAATATTATTATGATCTACAAAGCATATCTATTTATGCTCTACTTTTCATACAAATCGAAAATCTCATCAATTTTGTATTTAATATACCTAATATTAATTTATATTTCCTTTGATAATAAACAAAAGCACTTCAATTAAGATTTTCTCCTCGGTACCAAGGGAACACATTGTTTACCTTCCTTTAAATGGAGGAAAATTTAATATAAATAAATTATTTGCTCAATGTTAAATTGAAAAGCAACAGAACGAGGATTGACATAAACGTGATTAAAATTTTATATCATAATTTATAAACTTCTCAATAATTATGAAGATAAATCACGATTACAAAGATCTTGTCTTCAACTAAATGGTGATAAAGTAATTTGAAAAGACAGGCTCCTGAAAAACAGGTTATGGGTACAATGTGTTGCTAAGAGTGTCTCGAGAACGGCTCGACCAATTCGGCAACTTTTTTTTTCATTTTTACGTTTTTGCACAACTTTAGCAACACAGGTGGCACAAAGAAGGTTCGTGTGGAAAGAAAACACGAAATAGGGGCAATAGAGCAAAACAACGTCTGCTGGGGTATCTAGTATGTAATTAAAATTACATTGGATAATTTTGTAAACATTTGTACAGATAATGTTAAATAAGTATTTAAAAAGTTATAGATATATATCATATATCTAAGTACCAATCTAGACATCTATTACTAACTAGTAATCTCTATGTAAAGCAATATTCAGGTACTTATAACAAAAGATTATATTCATAAGTTACATAAATTTCGCTATCTACGTCTAAAAAACCTCGACCTATATTGTATTTACAATTGCTTCGTCTTTAAGGATATGCGTTACGTGCTTAGGCTTTTTGAATTGTGATCTGAGTATTAATTATTTTAAATACAATGTATAATTGCCGACACGCCATTTTCCTAAACAGATTTATAATTATATTTTTTGTGCAAATAGGAAAATCTTAACCGTTGTTTTTCCTAAGAGCCTTATATTCATTAACAAAATGATATGAAATAATATTTTATTAATTATACACTGATGCACTAATTCCTGAGATTGCAAGGTTATAAAATAATGAATCCAAAGATAAATTACTAGTATAATTATGTCGGTAATAAAGATAATAATATTATATAATTTATATTCAAACAACTTTTTAACAGTAGAGAAGTATGTAGGTATAGAGTACCTGCATAGTGTAATAGGTAGAGTTATCTTACGTAATGTGTTCATGTAAACTATCAGTTCATTTTTTACTATAATTAATTTAAGAAATCGAATTTCAAGCCCATAATTTTTTGTTACTCGTATTCAGAAAAGGGATGGAAATTATTCGAAGAGGTAGAGTTACATTATAATTGATAAAAGCGCCATCTGGTCGGAATATACGGAACTATTACAAAATGAGTGTGTAATGTTATTGAGTGTAGTCACAGAGGGCGCTCGAGTCAATAGCTGTCATGTTTGACAGATATTCATCCGACGCACACAAAATGCCACAGTTCCGAACAGTTCGGTAATGGCTGCCAGCGAGGTGGTCTATCCATTTGTCATCAGTGTGTCGCTTTATAATTGAATGTTTACATTATTCACATGCACATTTTACATTACATAAATACTGTGATAAGTGTTGTTGTGTTTTTATTTGTTTAAAAAGAACTGTTAATAACAAAAAACGTGTTATTTTTCACCTCTGTTTGGGGTACGATATCACAGTATTGAAATGGGAATGCATCGTCCGGTGTAGTGTTGTGGTGTGCTAATTAAGTATCCTAGCTAAATGCTGGGCTTCAGGAGCACTATGTGCAATCGGCAGCACACGCAGGCATGCTTGAACACCTCCCTGTCGATACGGCAGGAAATCCAAAGGTTTGAGAGCGTTCATCCGTCGATTTACGCTCTCTACGACCTTGTTGAACTTGTGCCGGACCCGCTCCTCGCTCAACAGATCCGCGACCACGTTGTTGCTATAGAAGGTTTGTTACCAAACCCCAATCTCAAAGTTTCTATCTTTGTTTACTCTTAAAAGCTTTCGTTTCTCGGGAAACGGCCGCTGCCGGCTCCGTGTTGTTGCGGTTATGATAAGAAGGTAGATAACGATTGAAACGATTCAATAAAATATTATCGATTACTTCAATTGCATTCTCATACATTTCTTATTTTATGCACAATGTTTTACTTTGACAGATTAATATACGAGTAGAGAGTTTTTCAATATTGGATTGATTATGTTTGTCGTCGAACATTTTTTCTCTACCTAGAGCCGGTATTTGTTGGGTAGGCACTTCGTGGAAATGGAGAATGGTCCAATTTTTTGGCCGATTATATTTGATTTATTTATTATAAATAAATTTCATTCAATAAATAGTCACATGATTGGTGTAATAATTGCCTGTAATACCCTATGGATGTTTATGTTTTTACCTATCAGTAGGGCTAAGGTTTTTGGTGTTGGTGAGGTACATACCTCATTAAATGTTTCAGAGTAGGTTATTTTAATAAATATGGCTTCGTTTTAAAAAATTAAACGTATACACACAGAAACTATATAAAGTAAATACGAAAGCTTAAATGGTGTATCCTATGGTTACACCACAGTCTACAGTTTATATTAATAGTGAATAGTGAAAAAAATATCGCAATGGTAAGTTTTCGCTCAGTTTATTGTCTGCCTTTTCAATGGCAAATGGAGCAGTAACTGGTAACTGGGCAGTGTAATAAAACAGTAATAACCGAGCAGAGTACCGAGTAGGTGCCGTATTGTATTGTGTAATCTCTCTTTGTCCGTACCACAGATAATTATTATTAAGCGTCTGTTGTTTATTTCCTCTGCTAGTAATGCAGTTGTTTGATTGTAGTTATTGAATAAGGCTTGCTGTTAAGGCTATGATTGGTAAACGATGGTTGCTTCTGGATTAACATAATGCCTGCACATACCTATTATCTATGTATGTATTATGATTGCGTACCTTCAGTACTTTCTCACAAAATATAGTTCCTCGTTTTGGCATGCAAATTATGCGGTAAAAATTTGAATTGGCAATAGTTCAATCCATTTGTATAACTTCAAATCCTGGAAAAAACGTTAATTAATTATCCGAAAATTAATTACGAGGTATTATTTAGGAGGTAGAGGTATGTACTTCATTAATCAATCAATTAATTTCAAAACTCAATTAGGTACATAAATTGTAAACTTTTTAGACTGGCCATTATTGCGATTAGTTATCGGGTTTCAAGTTCGTGCAAAAAGCTCTACAAAAATTTGTATTTTATAAATCTTTTTACTTTGCTGTGCATATTATAATCTCCTCGCATTGCATAATGCATGCTGCCGCGTCGCATGCTCTTAAAATTTGGTGATATTGCCAAATCAATATTATCATAAAGTTTTTGTCAATAATTCCGATCTAACATCAATTAATATTAATTGTAAAAAAAGACTATTGGGATTTGCGTGAAAGAATAACGAACACGCATTCTCGCCAACTTTTTTATTCATACCTAATATAGGTACGTAAGATAGGGGAGACCGTGGAGCGTTGGCTCAAGTTTGTTACGTTGTATTTAGGTAAATAAATAACGCACAGAATAAAAAAAAACCTTTCAGGTTTCGCTATTGAACTACTGCTAGTTGATCACTCAAAGTTGATGCTGGAACGAAATATTTTCTACAATGTAGTTAGTTCAGCTTCAAACTGATTGAAAATGTATTTTAACTTCTACCTTAACGTTAACCTAATCAGTTGAGTTAAGTACATAATATCTAGAAATTCTAGTGAAGCGCGCTTCATCGTAGACCACATCATGGATCATAAAATTTGTCATATACATATACATATATATGAAAAGAACCTTGAAAACGGCATAGACCTTTAGAAGTCACGTTGTTGCGATCCTATTTTTATCTCTGCCAATTTGTCTTGTAACTTTGGTATTTTTATACATTCTAGGTCCAAATACGAACTAATTCCTTTAAAGAGTCTTATTCCTAACAACATATCACTATCTTCTATGTCAGCTATCCAAAGTCTCCACTACATTAGTTAAATTCTAATCACTCAGTGAATGTAGAATTATTGTTTTAGTTATCAGCTAATGGATTTCATTCCATTCGCTTTGAAAGCCTTTATAATGATGGTTCTATTTATGACCACGTCCATTATTGGAAATTAAAATCTGATACTCAAATAATAATCGATACGAAATGCAGGTTTTTGTTATCGTTATCTTCCACAACAAGATAAATAAAAAATGTCCAACAAACATTACTAGAATTATTAGTAGGCACTTCATTATTATACTTAACTACATCATCAATAGGTAGGACAAGAATTAGGTATTTAAATGGGGACTTTATTTAAGTAGCACTAAAAGTAAGACATGACATACAGAAATAACAAATACCTATATAGTTAATAGCATATGAAATAGATATTCATACATTTCCAGATATGTGTTATTCTCAAAAAATATGAAAATCAGGTTTGCTTCCATTGAAGAGCAGAATTAATAATAATATTAAAATTATCTTGTGTAAGCTCAATCTCAAACTTGGTCATGTATAAGCTTTCCAAATTCTACTCAGATAGTTCTCCAAAATAGAACAACCAACAAAACAAGAGAACAAATAACAATTATTATCGTAATGTATTGCTTAAATTTTAGATAATGATTAAAGACAGGAAACCTGTAAAAATTGAATAATATTACATATATAATCTCTGCAAGGCAACTAGGAAGTATCATTGTGTTACCAAAACAAACAGCAGAATTACAAACCGGTTATAACACAAATAGCTGAGGCTTCAAACACGTGTGTATCAAGATCAAATCCAAACCCGGCCACGGTCGATGCCTTATCGAACATGTAAACAAGCGTGTAGTTCATGAGTGGATACATTTGTATTGGGAATCGTGAACATTTCGCAATACTGTCGATTGGAACTTGTTGAAGCTGCGATGCACTTTAAACTTCGATGCAATTCAATTTTGCTCTGGGTGATTGCTATAATATCTCTCTGAAATTTTTTTAACGTATGTAAATTTGTCTATAATCCATTAAAATATTAAGATGTTAATTTGTACAATAACAAAAATTGGTTATGATTCGATTCATTGGTCTAAATTGATTGAACGAAATTAAGGATATATTTAAACGACTAGGTACAAAGGGTCAATAAGTCTGCAACATGAGCCATAAATTTTCCTAAACGATCAAAATACATACTAAAATGTGTAGCTATCACACATTTTCATGTAAACTGCTGTCGGTTTCATGTATGGCTCAATAAAATAAATCACAATATTTGCTTTTCCATTCAGTACGACCGCAGGAACAAATAATGGAACAAACTGCAACATATTTGTCATTTATGGATCCTTCGTTCTATTTTGCCGTCAAAGGGCGTCGGCGTGTATTGAATTTACTTTCTACGACATGTATCATGCATTGTATGTTACTTATCTGAAATCCCTTTTGTAAAGCAAATATTATGTGGGTTGAGCGAGGTAGGCTCATATCTATAAGCTGGATAAGATTCGTCATGATCTATTTCAAATATGTTAAGGTATCTTCCGTTTAAGGTAATCGCACATAATATATTGAATGTTAAAACCAATGTGTCATTATTTAAAAATATGCCCTATGAATTATGATATTCCAACTGGATTTGATAAAGTAAAAAGAGTTTTGTGAAAATAAAAACACAACTCTTCTGGAAGAGAATCTTTTCCTGTTACGCAATACATAAGAGTATACCACATTATATCCTGCGTGATGAGTTTATTTTGTGTTTGTGTTGGTTTATTACGTAGGTGGAATATTCATTGGCCACCGCATTCTTGGGCTCAAGTTAAATAATTTACTGCGCATTATACACAAGTACATTCTGATTTTAGACCTTATGTACTGATTATAAAGCCTATCTCGCACTACATAAAATCATAACATGATCGTGTTGGTACAACCCACAGGGACCTATTGCAAAAACGCCTACTTTCTATCATTTTTGGAATACTAACTACCTACCTATTAGAAGTAAATATTAATTATTTATAGGCTTGCTTAATCATATTGCATTTCATGGATAAACATGACTCCGCATACTATTGAAATGCTTACTAAAATTTTATATCCTCTGAGTACCTATGCATATTTTATACACAAAGTGTACTTACACTATAATGAATCCATTAAGAAGTAAAACATGTAGCAATGAAAATGATGGACAGAAGAATATCTAAGTCCGATCAAATTTTTAAATTTAGAATCGTGAGATGAACATTCAAGTGACGGCATGAAAAGAAATCAATTCGTCACGTGAGCCGTAAAAGCTCCCATGCGGTAAAAATAACGTTTGCGAGAACATTCTACAATGGCGAGCTTCTAAGGAACTCTTCAGTTTCCTCTTAAAAAATAGAGCGCCCCAAAATAATTTCGGAAGTGCAATCAAATTTACGGCTGTCTACAATTAACTATACAACTCGATAAATTTTATTGTTTCAATAATGATTGTTATAAGCATGTCATGTATTTTTTGTTAATATTATGATCACATAATATCATATTGCATGTTAATTATTGTTTTCTTTAACTAAGCACCTTTTTATTTAAGTTAAGACTCACGACGATTTAATAAATTGTTTTATGAATCCCACTATACGTCCTCATATAACTTTATACTTATAATACGTTAATTAATGTAAGTAATAGCTATATCTATATCTACGTATATATCTCAGGTTCAAGGTTTGATTAAAAAAAAGGTATCGGAAATAATTTCTCAGTGATTCCTCACAATTGAACATTGACGTTTTGTGATAATTTCCAATACCGTATATAAATATCACCAAGGCGTTGATGGATTTACACCTGATAAACAATAACCGTTATCCATGAACGGTACTTTGAAGATTTCACACATGCCGCCCATGTAGGTGATTATTTCACTCGTTTAACACATAGACTTAGGTACATCACATTATTTAGATGCAAGATGAAAATGTATTAACGTTCGACATCCTACTTCCGTATGATTATTGACATGGTTATTTATTCATTGCAATAACTTATGAGTCAAAACTCAAAACCATTTTGTTTTAATTGGAAGCTTTTGTTTTTGAAGTCCTCTTAAGTCCTAAAAGCACATGGTATTGGAATATTTCTTTTGATAAGACAAAAAACATTTCATTATTTGAAGAATACAATGTTACATAATAAACTGATCTGGTTCCAGAAAATAAGGTCAACATTATATTATTAGATCGGAATTTCTACAACAAATATATAAATATTACGTTTAAAATATCTTGCCAATCCACAAAAATAAGAAACTAGTTCGTAGAATTTCTTATAAGTAGGCATATAGGCCATTTCAATGAAATTCTTCAAATGGAAAACCATTCAACCGACAATCGATAAAACTTGGTATTATATTCGCCGATAAACGGTAAAATCATCCATATTTAACCGATTCTATTATATAGAGTCACGGAATCCTTTGTTCCATAAATAAGAATTGCTTATCTTCTTGTGTTTACACGCAATATTATGTTATATGTATGTACGTATATATATTTTGAGTTTTGTGTAGGTACCTGAGTAATTTATTTTAAATAACATACCTCGGCATCCCCTAAAAGGTTTATGCATAATATCACTTATTTCAAAAAAATTAAGGAAAATTGGAGAACTCAAGTAAGATTCACTTGCAGATTAGGTACATATTATTATACCTATTATGTATTAATTTAGAAAATGAAATATGATTTGAGAGTATTTTTTTAAACAGGTTCTTCATTTGATTAAACTTGGCTACTTATATTGTGAATTGATTATTATGTTAAATACCTGTCCTATGTATCTATAAAAAATTTAGACACACCTAAATCCTTAAAGATTTACACAAAAAAGGGAGTACTATATTAATAAACCACCATGAGTTCAACGTTCTAGCAGCATTGTCGTCTAATCTCCAAGGTTATAAATCGGTCGCACGTACGATAAGCGTTTATAAAACAATTATTATGCGGTCAGTAATCGGTCAATAGAACACATTTCTCAACATTATAAAGGGCTAGATTTAAAAGTATTTTTATTTCTTTGGTTTATTTATTGGAAAATGGCTCTTATTTTTACGTAGGTGACAGTTTATAAACGCTCTAAAGCTTTTTTCGTGTCTTCTCTCTTCATCAAAGAAATTCTATGAATTTTTTGAGAAACTGCTATAACATTGAATATTTACCTAGAGTTATATTTGTAAATATAGTCTTAGAAAAGTTCCTCTCGTTATTATTTTGAAGAATTAATCTATTGAGTCGGAGAAATAGCACTGGAATCGGAGCTTATCTTTGGCTACAACCAGTGCTGACGTCATGCGACATTGTCATAATATTAAATTGGCGGGACATCAATTAATTAGAAGACACACAATGTCAAGCAACCTACATTCCCATGTGTTGACTGTGTAAAAATAGTCTAGTATTCCGGTCAACTAGTGAATAAGAAGTAGGCAGTTAGGCTTAGGCACTTACAAGTATTTACTCGACAATCTACACATGTCGTTCTATCTACAAGGATTCATGTAATAGTCTCTTTTGTTACTTTTTTACATAAAATAAACTAACTAGTAACTAACTATCAAACGGACTGATTCGTTTTGAGTCAAAACGAATCAGTCCGTTCAAAACTTTTGACTCACTTGACTTGACTGACTTGAACTCAGTCAAAACTTTTGACAGAATAGATAGAATTTGTGGGTTGATGGATAAAGAGTTATAAAAAAAACATATTCAATAAATTCTCTAAAATATTGTTTTTAAGTTTACATATTTTGGGCATGGCCATTCTCAGAATATTGTAAACCTAATTAAGAAGAATTAGTAAAGGAATGAATAAACTCTCTGCATAAAATTAAATTCAAACTTGATAAAATAAAATATACTTTACATTACTGCTTTAACAAAGAACATCAGAAATGTTTTAATTTGTATTTTAATTCCAAAGTACAGGGATGAGAGGTAAATTAGTTACCTGTTCGGAGCACTTGCCTGGAGCATGACATGAACGTATAGCTCTAGGGTTGACACTCGCTAATAATATTACAGTAAATTAAAATTTTGCTGTATGTTAATTTATGCATATTAAATTAATGGTGATATTTTGGAGAAATAATAATTTGTATTAAACGAAATCAGTACTTAAATTTATAATAATCTTATTTGCAGAATCACTGTATTCTCTGTATAGACAAAAAATGCTGCGAAAAAAAACTAATGTAAACGTCTAAGCAGTATTGTTAATTTTATAGAACATAAATACAATACATATAATGTACTGTATCTCCTGACTCCTCTTCACTTAAAGCGAATGTGTCATTATTTCACGCAGACTACCAACAAGTCAGCTCTTCAGCGATTTGAAGCAGTATATTGTCTAACGAGTGATTTTGAACATAGCGCTCAAGAGTTGTATCGCTGGATGGGTTAGTTTGCTTGGCTCGGAGCCAAGATAGCACGTTTCGCCAATTTTGATGGGTGTCGGCTGTTCCAGTCATCAAGCATCATTTACATCTATTTTAAGCTCAAAGTTCAATAGCACTTCAAGTTTTGTTTTTACACATTCCTTTATTATACGAACACTAATGAGGAACGTAACTCGTCTTGGATTATGGCAATGAAACTATAAAAAAAAACATCGTAACTAACTAAAAAGATTTCTATAAAAAGTATTATATTTGTTTGCCATTACATTTTATTAGAAATTAGGTGTATGAACATCAGTGGATCTCAGCATGGAGATTAGCCATATTATTTGAAATTTGAATGCTTATCAAGTAGAGTTCAAACTTAATTAAACTACTTGAGCATAGCTATTAAATGTAGATATTGTCACTATCCTAAATGCCATGTCTCCTGAACCCTTTTCACGTTGTTCTATGACCAAAGTGCAAAGTGAACATACTTTATGCATTCTACAAACAATATTCCTCCCTTTACTGTTATTGTACTGTCGTCCTTTATGCAAAGGTGAACGTGACATTTTGGCTTTATAAATGTTCGCTTAACAACAAATCTGATTATAAATGTCGAAGTATCTACTTTATATCTAAACATTTAACAATATTTTATTACAGTCTATCAGTCTGTACATCTTAATTTATATATCAATACTAATACCCTACGAAAAATAAAACAGTAGTACCTATTATTTCTTTCATAATGTTTCCTGAATAAACGACGCACCGTAGTTAGAATAAACACCACCGTAGTAGTACTAGGCACCTTCCTACCTATTCAACCGCCAGTCATCAAATGAATTCTTTATGTTATGTGTAGGTAACGAATAAATTATTCATCTTTGAATTAGAGTTTTGTTGAGTAGAAAAACTTTACACGATTTTACGTGTGTACATTTTTGATGATCGAGATTTTAAGAGGATTAATCAGGATTACGGATTTAGCCTGTTAAATTCAAAGATCTGTAGTTGGTACATACCATTATGTAAGTAAATATAGATAAATAATAGCTAAAGCTTTACCGAAACATTGGCAGTGTAAAGTTGTGCTTGGCTTTGTTAGATGGATTACTTAGTGAAGCGAAAATATTTGCAGAACAGATACCTTGAGGCTTGAAGTTGTGATCGATCAGTTTTGTGATGGATGACTCCTCGGTTAGGTTTCAAATTTTAATGCATTTGTAAAGACTTAGTTTGGTGTTAAAGCTCTCATGATAGAGCCATGGTCGCTTTTAAATAAACACAGGCGTAAAACAAACAAAATACACAACATTCGAGTATCAATGAGTTTTGTTTACTCAATCAGTAATAACAAAAACTTACACAGTATTAAATGGTAATAAATACCCACTTATATACGCATCTATTGATAAATTGTGATGTGCCGCATGTATATCAAGTGCTGTAAGTTTGTGAGTAAAAAGGTAACAATTCTAATTTATACCTACGTAAAAATAGTACTTACCTAAATTATTCGCATTTATGTTAACGAATCTCTCCACCCCAATAGCGGGAATTAAAAAAATCACGCGCCAAGCGTTCAACCGGACAGCAAAATAACCACATGAAAATTGAAGCCCTGTCTGTCATTCACTCGCATGTCCGACAAATTTCGTGCCTGTGGAAAAATCAAGTTAATACATTTCGAATTTGAAGCTGAATTTTCGATTAAATCGCTTCACTAGTATTTGCTATTTGATTGTTTTGTTGTATCTAGTTGGTAGATAAATTTATATAATATAATATGTATAAGTATTCATTATTAAGCGGTTTATCATGATTATTCAATGTTTATGGAATAAAAGTATTAAGTACAAGCAACTTTAAATTGAAGCTCAATAAATTTGCTGCCAAAATATTTTTAAAATATTAGCATCAATTTTCTATTAAGATCAGACACGTGAACAAGCCACATAAGAATTCAGAGCTAGTAAAAAACTAAATTATAGAGAACAATAACTATAGAAAAAATTGTAAAAAATCTTTTCTAAAAATTAAAATCGTAAAACAACGACGTCCAATTTAATTTGCTCTGGATGATAGATATTACCGGTTTGAATGAGAATCGGAGCGTAATCTAATGGGTTGTTGAAAAATTGCAGGCGACATTTGAAAATGTTGGTCACAAGTTAATAAGGACATTGCTTGTTTTGACGAAATTCCGAGCTATTCAGGGCAGTTTCAATTCTGAAACGTTGGCGGAGTCTCGGGCTTAATGGTTGGCCTAGTAAGCGGTCTGCATTTAAAACTTGTGAAAATAGCGACTGTCTTGTCCCTCACAGAGAAAGCACTAGCAATTAGTGAAAATTACACTGTGATATTTTGGTTGCGGTCCAAATTAACACTACATCAAGCTTTTTTCTATAAAACTTAATTTTAATTAATTAAAAAATATAATAGGTTGGTTCACGTTTTCTTTTTTCAAGAGTTATTTATTTTTTTAGAGCATATTACAAATATTTTTATTAAAGCAAACATGGAATATAATATTATTGACCCTCAAAATTAAATTATTATTAAAAGGAAGCTGTCACCTGATTACTTGTTATTGTATCTACCGAAGTATCCTGAGGATCGCGATCCTTTCATAGATAATGTTTCTAGATAATACTCTAGAATCCATCATCATCTATGAAAAAATACACCCTATTAAAGAGACGGATAAAAGTAGGTACTTATTCTATTTTTATCCCTTTGTTCTCTATAAGGGTTTCTTTAAGATAAGGCTATCCGCTGGTATAACTTTTTAAAACAAGTATACGTATATGACGATGGACATTACTTTTATGTATCATTTATTATTCACAGGCTTTCACTCTTCAAGAAAGTTTTTGAGTGCTCTTCTAACTTTATTGTTGTTCTGTGGTAATTTGGTAACATCTGGGAAATTATGAAGTTCACACTATTGGTGTTATTGTGAGGTAACAAAAACAATATGTTTTATCAAAATAATTCTCAATTTTCCCTCTGTTATGTCATAAAACTTTATTCTTTTACGTTTCACAAATATCTCAACATAAAAGATAGAAACGAATGAATGACATAGTCCGTTAATTTTAATGTAAATAATTTATATAATACCCAAATCCTTTAGTTTCTGTTATCTGTGACCCAAACTAATAAGACCTATATTGTGAGGTGTTCGTTTTCTTATGTTAATATAAAATTGTGATATAAAATAATCATCTATAAAATTTTGATACCTGTTTCAAATTTCTAAATCACATATTCCTATTTATATGGTAATAGCATTTCGTAACAAACACCCATATATCTACGTACACCAAAGTGCCAAACACTGTTTCCACAAAACAATGAACTTTTCACATGAAATTGACTGCATCTACTCAGACACGTGAAACATAAGCTGTTGTCTGCTAAAGGGAGAATAATTGTGTGCAAAGGAAGATTTATCGCTGCTCAAGCATCCTTTGTACACGCTGCACTTGGCTTGCGCTTGTTAACTGGACGACTGACAGATGTACTTGCTGTAATCTGTTTGCACATGTGTATGGTGAGTGATTCATAGCAAGAGAACATAATATGAAATTTTATTTTATTAAAGAAAATTGAAATTGTTCCTTAGTTTTTTATCGCGATTAAGGAAAAGATTTGATCATTCAAGCCGGGGTCCATATCTTACATTCCTAAATATGTAATTATTTTCATAGAACAAATGCTATAGTGTACGTGTATGCATGTACAAGTATATTTTCTCTATGCCTGTTACCCATATTCTTTCTAAACGAATACTCTATAAAATATAATAAATGCCGCATTTTAAAATCAATACATTGAACAAAGAGAATTTAAAATAAAAATTGCAATTGCAAGAAACGAAACACTTTATGTTCTGCAGTCACAAATTTCTTACTTTTCCTTGGCAAGCAACTTAATTTCTGTAAGGGTAAGTTTGTAATATTTTATTGGACTTCGATATCCTGATATTGTTTGTCTTCGTTGCAGATAAAAAATTTAAACATGTACTATTTTATTAAAATATGGTTTTGAGAATAATACATTAAATTTTAAAATGTTGCAATAACACTCTTTAGCTAAATACTGCTTAACTGATAAAACTTTCGACACACTATTATCAAAACTGGACGTTAATAAATTAATTTGTGATTAATTTCTTAAAAATTATTTGATGGAGTGTTTTTCTGTAATCTAAATGCATTCACTTTGTAGATCTTGACACTTAATTTGCATTCACAAATGGGCTAAAAGCAGAAATTAGCTTCGCTGAATATTCGTATTCAGACCTACTGAAAATCCATTTCTAGCGTTTGATTGCTAAATTCAGTCCTCAGCTAATTGCTATGTGAACTAATGCTATTCATGAATAATTTAACTATTGAATTATATTACATACGCGTTATGTTTGTTTTTGGGATCTAAAAGTCGAGTCGAAATTCGAAACATGTATATACAAAGATCTTAATATTTATTGGCTTTGTTTTATTAAAATTAGTTATTCAGTACTTACTGAATACCTACTTAGGTATCTTTACCTTATACCGAGAAATTATCGCGAAAAGTTACAGAATCATCTCATATTAACGTCAATATAATTTTAATTTAAGTATTCAATTTTAATAGATAACTATAGACAAACTGAAATTATATTGGTACTAGGATCGCTTCATTGAATATTATTGTAGCGTCCAACATCAGGCCAAGTTTGCGCTACAAGCTATAAGTCAATGCATAATAATTATTGTAGGAGCCAATAACTTGGACGTGGAAGTTTGGTTAACAGTTTATACTAATACGAGTTCAATCGAATGCACATGCCGCCCCATGTGTTCGCGTGAGCCAACTAAGCTCGAAATAATTGAATAACCATCAATTAATCGAAATGATTGCGACTTGGCGCAGTTTCGATTAAACATGGTTTGCTGGTTAGAATTGGTTTCAAACGTGTTTTCATTCCTGATCATTTTGGGAGACTAAAGCAGCATAATGTGCGAACGTAATTCTGATAAATAAATTTTAGGAAATAGTGGGTGAGAGTAAACACAAATAGATGAATGGTTTTGGATATTTATTTATTTATTTAATAAGGTGCACACCACAGCTGACAATTTTGCCTGGTTATACACAAATTTAATTACATGTTGCGGTGAAATGCCAATCAATTAATTGTATGCACACAGCACAGTTGAGGGAAAAAATATATTAAAAACTACATTATTTAGCACAATTCATGGATCAAGTAAAATAATTTCCTAAATGAGATTAATTGGATAAAGTAAGAATAGGTAAACTTATTGAGAATATTGAGTAGATGTTGATGTTTGATATGACATCGAACAATTATATAAAGCCCCGTCTCAAACTTGCGACGTAGGTATCCTATTCTTATCCTCATCCTTATTGTTGCGGACGGCGACTACGTGGACAACGGCGGTGCCGAGCGA
>CAJQZN010016223.1:0-15633 GCA_907164685.1 Colias eurytheme | reverse complement strand
CGCGAGCCGGACGCCTCGTTGTCTGGCCGCTCGTCGCTCCTCAACACGTATTATTTCTTCAGCCTAAATACACTACCTACTTACTTATCAATACAATAGGTACTTTACAATACGCTCACAAAACAAAACCGACGAAGCCCGCCCAATAAAAATATGTCGCCAAGCTCCTAAAATTATTTCTCTACGTTTTCCACAGAAAAATAATGATAAATAAAAAGGAAATATTTTCTACGAGCCATAATCTGACCACGTGCAGACTTAAAACTTTTCTATTTTGACGTCTACACTCTACATTGAACGTACTCATTTATTTTATGTCCATTATTTGAGTTCAAGCTTATACTAAAACTTGAATTAAATAAAAATTAAATAATAAGTACCTACTTTTTATTAACGTTGAGTAGGTACGTACTTGTTGAATTTGATATTTTTGCCAAATGTCAAATGCTTTATAAATATAAATTTATAAAGAATAGAAAAAATTAGATCACGAGGCGGGACTCGAACCCGCATCCTTTCACGCCAATCCGGGGCGGATGCCTGACCAATTCAGCCACTCGTGACCCGCCAGAGCGATCGAATTTTTTCTATTCTTTATAAATTAATAGATACGTACTTTTTTAAACAGGTGGTATTCATCGAATTTCCAAATTGAACAATAACAAAATATGTAAGTAGGTTTCGAGATATTTATTTCAAAGAATTTACAATTCACCTAATCAAACGTAAGTAAAAATTGTAGTAAATAAACTTAGTAAGCAAAACAAAACCTAAATGCCTTTTAAAAAAGTAAAGTTTTTTTAACCACATATTGTTACGACTTTATTACCTTCAACATTAAAAAGATAAAACAAAATTTCACAATGAACAAACGACTTTAAGAAACCACGAGAGAAGTCCCTTAACGACTCTTAAAGAGTATATTTCAAACAGCAAACTAGAAATTAGCATAGAACTTAAAATTCGTGAGATAGGCAAAGCCGCGGTAGATCGCTAGTTAATTTGCAAGCTTTGTGCGTCGCTGATAAGAGATAAGCCACGATTTCGATACCAGTGTTTACCTTATCGGATTTGCTGAAATTCGTCTTGTCAAGGTAAGCCTGATAGAGAGTGTTTTAATTTTACCGTTTCTGATAAAATAATGACCAGGGAATCGAAAAGAATATGCTTTGATGTTTGCTTAAAACAGGTTTTAAAACCCAATTTTATGAACTTTTAGGCTGGTTGCAGAGCTTGACCGACCGTCAGTGCGTACCGTCGGTCCTGACGATACGCATCAACAATTGTATGACTATGACACTAATGCGCATGACAATACGCGTGCGTATGGTCGGTCTAGCTATGAACGGTTTTATGAATTTCCATACATATGACAAGCGCGACTGACGTACGCACTGATGGTCGGTCAAGCTCTGCAACCGGCCTTAGTGTTGTCAAATGAGTTTAAAAATGCTGTTATGTGACAAGAAATTGAACTTTTTCATTTTATTTAGTATAGAGAAGATAGTCGATATACCGCACACACGCACTCGGCGTTATGCGAATTCATTTTTCATTCGAACTGCGAAGGAGTGGAATTCTCTTCCATCGTCGGTATTCCCGGACCATTATAATCTGCAGCTCTTCAAGTCTAGAGTGAATAGGCTTCTTCTAGGCAGACGTGCTCCTGCCTCCTTTATAGATCACATCACCGCTTTACATCAGGCGGGGTAGTGGTCAAACGCCTGCCTATCAAGTATAAAAAAAAAATAATAATGTTTAATCTTTTACTTGAAAAAATACATAACGTTAAAAACATCCTAATGATGTTATAATACGACAATAATCTCTTTGTCTATCATTTTAGTATATTTAATGCCTATAGCGCTCCATATAATTTATTTATATTAGAAACTAGCGGTCCGCCCCGGCTTCGCCCGTGGTACATAATATTTACGTTTTCTCTACATAAGAACCATCCTCGTACTTCAAGGAATATAATAAAAAAAGAATTATCGAAATCGGTTCAGCCGTTCTCGAGTTATGCGCTTACCAACACATTTTGCGATCCATTTTTATATATAAGAAGAGAATATGTATGGAGCTTTGAAAAACATGCGATTATTAACTAAAAGGGTAAAATAAGGGATGGAATTGTGTATGGGAAACATTTATAACATGAAGTGCATACGAGCGTACCCGCGGGCGGAAATATAATCAGATATCCCATATACCTCATTTACTTGACAACATAGAGCTTTTGTGGCTTTCATATGGATACTGGACAATGATAATAACATGCAATAGTCTATCCGTCTCTCTGTTACGCTTTTACGGCTAAACCACAAGCCGATTTTGATTATATTTTATTTCCAAAAAGCTACCCCTAGCTAGTAGAAAGGGGATGAAACTTTTGGTATATTTTTGTATTCTTTGTTTTTGTCAGCGGCAAAAACACGAGGTCTAGTATACCTACATAATCAAACATACTTCACTACATAGTACAAAATAAAGTCGCTTTTTCTGTCCCTATGTCCCTTTGTATGCTTAAATCTTTAAAACTACGAAACGGATTTTGATGCGATTTTTTTAATTGATAGAATGATTCAAGAGGAAGGTTTTAGTATATCATTTATTAGGTTTTAGACAAAGCGGGTGAATCCGCGGGGGGTAAGCTAGTTTAATATGAATAACACGAAATACAAAACTCAAAATGTAACTACACCTTACGTAACTACACCTTTGCAAGTGACATGATTTTAAAAGAACAACTTCAGAGTTTCACGACGAACCTTCTCTTTAGTAACTGCTTTCCAAACCGGTGGTAAATAATAAAACTATTCAAGTATTTCTACAAGTAATCTAATCTATACTAATATTATAAAGCTGAAGAGCTTGTTTGTTTGTTTGAACGCACTAATCTCAGGAACTACTTTTCCGATTTGAAAAATTCTTTCGGTGTTTAGATAGCCCATTTATCGAGGAAGGCTACATAACATCACACTATGACCTAAGACCAACAGGAGCAGAGCAATGAGGGTGAAACCGCGGAGCACAGCAGCTAGTTCAATATTATGTATGTATATATGTAGATCTTTGTTCTTTTGTGTCTTTATCTGACGAGCACCCCTTTTCCGATAAACATAATACATACACACGTATCTGTGTTTCCCTACAGCCGTTAATAAGATGTAAGGTGATAATTCTTAAGGGTAATTAGCCTACGTGAGAAGCTGTGTATACATGGAGAGTAACATTACCCCTTGATAGTACAGTCGTGTACAGAAGTTAAAATAAAACAAAAATATATTTATTTATTTTTTAGTTGACGACAAATAGTGTTTATTTATATAAATTAATATGACTAATTCGAGCAGAGATGTTCAAAGCTTACGCTTATAAATATTATCAATATTAAAATCTTATGAATAAAAACTAAATACATTATTCGTATAAAAATTATAGTCCCGGAAAACTTGTAAACACAAAACTAAATATTTACTTTGTCTTCTAAATAAAATTCATCCCACTTAACAAGTATTCCATTCTTAGATGCCATCTAGACATTTTAAATTACTAAACGTGCCTCAAAGGCGTACTTACTGAACTTTCAAATAATTTCAATCTGCTAAATGGAGTCAGGACATTCAGAAGTAACTCCTCTGATTGTGAAATTTCCATCCGCATTATATATCTGCTATCCCGAAGATTCTAACAATTTTATACTATGTATAAAACAAAGTCAAACTCAAACTCAAACTCAAACTCAAACATTTTATTTATTCAATTAGACTTCTTCTAGAAGCACTTTTGAAACGTCATTAGGTACATATTTTTAACATTTACCACCGATTCTATTTTCATTACACAAGTCGATTTTCATTAACTTTTTGATTCGATGCTTTTTTTTTAATAAAAAGGTAGAGTGGTTCAACAGGAACGCGGGCAAAACTGCGGGCGGAAAGCTAGTTTATATATGTATTATTATATCATTAATAGCTCTAAGATGCCCTTTCAGAACATATTCTTAAGGCTTTCAAATGCGCTAAGTGGCTTATAACTGAGGGATGCATGTGTACTTGCATTTAATTAGTCTAATTGCTTCTATAATTAGTGAAGCACACACGTATCTATCAATTTATATAATATAGAATCCTTGGAAATAGGTGGGTAGTAGATTCGAGACACCGGTTTAAACGATACGATATTTTATTTGATAGAGATAGAGATCGAACGGAAAAACTTACAAATCGTGGAGTGGATTGAGTTTCATTCAATGGAAATAAAATAAAGAACATAATTTTACAGATACTTTAAACATAACAAGTTTTTAGTATTTCCTAGTGTTTGATTTTACGCGAGTATTATACATTTAGAAATTAAAGATTTTGATTTTGTCTCCCCGTGACCACGCTCGCTGCAAAGTGTGCGAAACGTCGGGATAATAATGTAATGAATAAATCGCGTTTAAAAACCGTTAGAATCTTTAATTTCTAAATATCAAGTGCATTGGTTGTTTTGACACTAAAATCTAAAAAATATCGAATATTTGTACTATGTGAACTATTACTTTGGACGTACTTAAACATTTTGTTTTCATCAACAACTAGAGAAAAACTGCTGGTATACGACAAAACAACATGGTATATAAAATGTTAGTATCGACACGATGAAATAGTCGTACGACGATAAAATAATCGTACAGTAGTAATATAAACGGGTCATGTGTTTGAATAGATATCGCGAATGACATGTCACTCAGTGAGATAAATGGCGCCGGTTTCGTTAGTTTTATTTATTTATTACGCCATTATTTCAAATTGGGATACCTTGTTTTATTTATTGTACTACGAAGTTTATTCTAAATGTACTTGTATTAAATTATTTGTCTTAAATTAGATATGTCTGAACGAGGTAGAAAATGCACTGTATGCTAAAAATTTTCAAATATTTATCAATTCTTTACTTATAAATATTTGAAAATAATTATATATTTATAAAGTGGCTACCTAGATATGCAAAAACTACTGAAAATGAGGATATACTTTTTTTAATTCAAAAAATGTTTGTATAACTACAAATATTATAAACGTATCTCTATCGCAAAACAATTCAGTAATCAATTATATCAGCTAGTATGGGATCAGATCGTGCCAGGTGTGAAAATTATCCCGAAATATTTATTAATTATTTATTTTAATACAAAATACACCCTCACAACTCCACATAAAACATTCCATCTGTAAATATTAACGCATAAATTTCCGTAATGCAGCCCTAACCTCAAAATTCTAGCGGATAAAAGCGATTTATTACCTGAAAGTGAATACGGGATTGCACAAAATTTCCGCTGCAATAATTATGAAGCGTAACACAGTTCGAAACGTAGTCATAACATGTTACTGCCCACTATGACATAATTTCTAAGACAAAGTTTGTATCACCTCGGTTCCGATCCACAAAATAGTCACGTTATAGGCCCCATGGCTTTTTGTTCTGTGGGACTCGACAAAAAGAAACAAGGAATTAAAAGGGATACCTAACACTTTATTGTATAGGTACTAAAAGCGATACGACAGAAAAAAGAAAATTTGCATTTGCCTAAATTGTATCAGCGACCAGCGTACTCATTGTGGTCGTTTCCTTCTTTTTCTCCTAAAATTCACTGTTTTAGTTTGTAGCTCATTCACCAAAAAATCATTAATCGGATCTGTATAAAATTTCATAGTTAGGAAATAATTAAATAGTAGTAGGATAGTTTATATTATCCTGGATGCATACCTAGGTTACTTTTTACGGGTGAACCTATGGCTTTCAGCTACTACAGACGCTTTACACGCGTAGTCAAAGACACATAAACAAAAACACTTTCGAATTCATGATATTATAATTAGTAGAAAGGATATTTATTGGGGGGCAAGTATCTCGCTTCGCGGCGGTGCTATCTAAAACTCCGGCTGAGTGGCCAGACGGCTGGAGCCTAGGGCGACTGATTGAGGAACCTACGGACTATGCGAACGTTATCCAGAAAGACTGCCCGCTGTATCCCCACTGTCATGGGCTACACCGGTAAATCCAACCTCCTTAAATATTGTTTTAAGGAGGTAGGAACCAGCCCATTGGTGGACACAACTATGGGAATTATCTCGGCAGACACACCGTCCCACACGCCCCACAACCTCGTGCGCCAGATCCAGATATTAGTGCCGTTTATCTGACTCGGCCTAAACAAGATTTATAATTATTATATTACATTTGGGAAAATCCCTCTAAACTAAAATATGTAGCCACAAGTTATAGACGAGTGGCCGCTACCGCAAAACGCCTCGGAGCAAATAATTTACGAATGAAACTACTGAAACTTGTTCGGTTCTATAATTGAGCGAGGGGCAGCTTTCAGCTTACCTAGGCAACACTATATTAAGCTATCGCCAATTATATGTTCGATTTGTATGGGAAATGAAAAATAAAGAAAACCTTCTGAATTTATTGCTATCTCCTTGATATTATATACATAATTATAAATATTATTTTTAAATATCTAAGATTGATACATAATAAATACCGTTATTTTAATAAAATTAATATATTGGAAATTTCATTATTATCTATTTTACCATTTATATACTTTAAAGATTAAAGGAATAGGTCGAAATCACACCTTCTGACAGTCTTGACAGAATACCAGCGATGTAGTCGCAGCCGCTGCTGAGTCAAGACCCTTTTTATCGATAGATATATTATTGAATATTTTATCTCAGCAAACAAACATTTTTTTATTTAAGTAACATTTTCAATTTCGTTTTTTCCTAGTGTATTGTAAACCTTGTTTCGTGAAATAATTATTGTTTATCTTATCTTATCTACGGGCTGTAATTGCTTTTATGTGTAACAAAATTTTTTAAGCACAGCTTACGCTTACGCTTTTCTTAGTCGAGAATCAACTTTCTTAGAAAGGAAGCGCTCATGAAGCGCTCGTGTGTAAAAACCGACCATTATAATATTTAACTTGATTAACGTAATTTTTATTTTCAAATTTATTTTATAGAACATTTACATAATTTCTAAGAATAGCTTCGCTCGTCATTTCAGCTATTGAAATTGAACTTCTTAAAATGGCTCTTTCAAATCGAATCAATAAATATTAAATCTATAAGAAGTCCTTCTTACTATAAAAATACTTTTTAAATTTACATAATTTATTATCTTAGTAAATATTTTATCTAATTTACACTTAACTGTATGCCTACGTACTACGTAGTCTACGATATATATTTTTATCCACGATTATGATTGTTCGTAAAATTTTACCTGTTCCTAGTACATATTATAATATTACCTATGCTATTAATAATTAAATACCTACTTACCACATTAAAAGGAGGTATAAAAATCAAACAACCACTTTGCTATATCATATTTTATTCAAACACATAAAAAAATCAATTAATATTTTTAATATTATCTAGAAAACATTGTCCATGTCCAATCAGGCAGGCCACTTTCTCCCAAGACGTTGCATTCAGCATCATCATGAGATCTGAATCCATTTGACTTGCTTCTACTAAAAATATCAAATAATTAAATGCAATATTAAGTTCAAAAAGCATATTTTTACTTTTTAGTAGCGTTCATGTGATACACAACACAAACAAAAATTTCAGTTCATTACTAAATGTATTGTAGTAGACTGTAGTTAACTAGTCTACTACATATTATATCCCTACTAATATTATAAATGCGAAAGTAACTGTCCGTCTGTTACGCTTTCCCGCTTAAACCTCTCAGTCTCAACCGATTTTGATGAAATTTGGCGCATACAATCTTTAGACCCTGAGAAAGAACATAGGCTACCTTTTATTGTGAAATATGTACCACGGGCGAAGCCGGGGCAGACCGCTAGTATAAAATAAAGTAGCTTCCGATGTCTGTCTATCTGTCTCTATGAAAGCTTAGATCTTTAAAACTATGCAACAGATTTTGATGCGGGTTTTTTTTAATAGATAGAGTGGTTCTTGAGGACGGTTTCAGTATACATATAGCATTTGTGTGTGAAAAAAATCTATTTACATACTTTCACGGTCTTAATGTAGGTATGTATAATGTATATAGTATATATTATATAAATTATATATCTGTCTACGGTAGTAGGATGATGATTGCAGCGTAGGTACAAGAATTGCTATTCATCCTATTTTTTATAGAATCTGGCATTTCTATACAACTTACCAAAATAATAACAATGAAAAAGTAGCTGGGCGTACGCGTCAATGAATAAAGGAAAATTTGTAATTGTTATTTTATCGTAAGCCAGTTTATTTTTAGAAAAATCTGAACCACGCAAAAAAATTTCAACTTTCACATTAACTCAATACGAATTTTAACTCTAACAATTTTAAACAACTAACCTCTCATCTGATTAATATTGTCGACAACTTTCTTCAAATTAGATAAGTCTTTATCAATTTCAGCCTTTATTAGGTCAAAGAAGTCAGGCTCGTTCAAATATTCTGAAAACTTATTCGCTTTACTCATTTTCAGTAGAAAATAAATATTCCAAATTTATCGTTAAATTAGTTAGTACGTTTAGCGCGCAAATTTTCAGCTAAAAATATTCCCGCCGGCTTTTTTATTTATATTTTTGTAGAGGTTTAAAAATGCGTTCTATGATTTGCTTTGAGTATAAAGTGTTGTTTATGTTTTTAAAATAAATAAAACGAATAAAAAATAAATAACACTTTAACATTTTCCACGCACTTTTAACAGTTATTATCAAAATACTTCATATTATTATTTAAACCGAAAATTAAAATTTCAAAGAGTTCAATTCTGGCCGCATGAATGATAAACGACTCAATAAAAACGAAAACGACTGTCAAACAAAAATAGCGGGAAAACGTTAATTTTTAAGGCGAAGTAGGTCGGCACGGGCATTCTGCGTACAGCCAACATCTCATTGGCTAATGAAAAAGCGGAATGAATCGATGAATTATCAATAAATCAGTGCAAACAAGCACACAATGATGCCAATCATCGTGTTGAGCCAACTAAATCTGTTTTTGGATGAGTTTTGGTATGTCGCCGCGTCACTCACTGAATGTCATTGGATTTATAAATACGATCAGCTCCAGAAATAGGTGGCTACAGGTTTTCCAGGCGTACCGACTAAAATAAAATAGCCTGGATTCGGTTAACAATAATATTGTCCGAGCTTACTGCGCGGCCAGTGCTCATTCAGATAACATTTTTAATTCAGTGATAATGGATGACGATGATCTCCAACAGTTTTCGTTGCGATGGCATAACCACCAGGTAGGTAAGTAATTTTTATACACGATACAATTTATACACTCTTCTACCACGCTTGGTTTTTAACAATTTTGTAAATAACATTGAATGTCGACTGTCGGTCGAGACTCGTTCTTTAATGTTTCAAGTTTGGAAGCTTTGAAATGGCTGTTTAAGGCAGTGTACACACGTTTGACTGAAATAATATTTGTTAATAATTTCAGATACACAGAGGACGGTGTTATCTGACCACACTCACACGGACACCACACTACAAATGGTGCAAACGACTGCAGCGCCCCCTTACCTCTATATCTGTTATTTTGGAACACAAATTGTGGTGTTATGAAGAATAATGTTTGGTATGAACTTTGTTTACAACTAACCGAGCCAATTTCATGTTTGTGAACTATTTTGTGCATATTTACACGGAACAACGGAATATTTTAAACAGTAATTTATGTTTTTTTTAATCAAATTACAGAAATCACAAAACAAAAAATAATTATTTTTGTATGTTTTTATTTGAATATGATTTTACAGAAGCATGATGTAATAACGATATTGTGTAATTGAATGAATAATTAAAAGCGTAAAGTTACACAAATTAATTAGAGCTTAGGTACATACTTTACTTTATTTTCTTTCAACTAATACAACACAATATAAACACTTATAAAACTTTACCAATTTAACATCGTAATTTGTTTTGATAAAATAAGTTAAAGAAAATGAAAATAAACATGCCTTATGAAACATAGATGTTTCGTACCTAATCTGTATAATATTATCTGTATATATGTATTATATTATTATCTGTGCTATGATTAATAGTTTTTTTTTATAGTTACATCTGTGCTACGATTAATAGTTTTATTTTATACTACGATTAACACAAATGAAAATTAATCTGTTCTATAGATCAAGGGCCAAACTACTACCCGACAACTGACTTCTTCCTTACAATATCCACTTTATAAGCTATTCTTTCCGCCCGCGGCTTCGCCCGCGTTTTCAAAGAAAAACCCACATAGGTAGTTCCGTAGAATTTGCGTGAAAGAGTTACAAACACACACACACATCCTCACAAACTTTCGCATTTATAATATTAAGTAGGATAGGATAGGATAGAACCTTGATTTTTGAAGGAGAAATCAGCTGCAGGAGCATTTTCGCCCGTATCGGTCTTCTTACTATCTACTATCTACTATCTAAAACGTAATTTCTAAAGAAATTAACCAAGACGTAGATATTCGATGGGAAATAATTTGTAGCAACAATTGTCTTGTTATTATTCAATAAAATTCCATTCTCGATAATTTTACACTTCATTTATTTTATCAAACCATCTGTAAGTAAAGTAATCATTACGAAATAATGGTTAGAATTTTAACAAAGTTGGTTTATATTTTCTGTTACAATAATATTGTTCATATAAAATGCTAAGTTGTTTTTCGTACAATTAGAAAAATTGGTTCATTTAAATCAGCAGAAACACGTGCAAAATAACAAATTATTAAGCGTAAATACCTGTAAAAAGATAAAAAATTATTTTTCGAATAACTAAGGACGAAATGGATCAAATTCATTATTGTTTAATCGTATAATCTTATATATAAAATTCTCGTGTCACAATCTTATATATAAAGTCCTCCGAAACGGGTGGACCGATTCTCATGAAATTTTCTGTGCATATCGGGTAAGTCTGAGAATCGGCCAACATCTATTTTTCATAATATGTACCACGGGCGAAGCCGGGGCGGACCGCTAGTAATATATATATATATATTTGTAAATAAAGTCTCCTCCATTCATCACTTGTGTACAAATAACTTTTAACCAAATTACACTGAATCTTTACACACCTAATTTAAAACTTCTCTACTGTACAGTATAAAAAATTAAACTGTTAATGTTATTAATAATAATACAATAATTAATAATCGTCTGTTTAACGTACTGTGGCAAAAAAACACTATATGAATAAAATAAAATATTTGGTGTAAATATTACAGAGCAGTATCATCGGGGCCCTAAGTCGAATGCTAAATACTGGGGCCCTGAGTGACGTCACACTGAATGCGAATGGAGTATCGTTGCGAGCACATAGGCTTGTACTGGCCGCTTGTAGTCAGTACTTTGCTCAGATATTTAAGGTAAATTATTATTGTACGAATGTTAATTATTTTTAAAAATATCACTGTTATATAAAAAAAAGTTGTTTTAACAGCCTCATTGCGATACGTGTCCGAATTTCATGTTTCAGTGTTTTTTACATTCAATTTAATTCATTATAGCTACCAATTATAGTGTGTGAACGCATCCAGGTCCGTACTTAATCTGTTAGAGGCCCTGGCTATAAAATAACTTTACTTAATTTATTAAGAAAATAAATCATACTAATCATATCCTAACCATTTTTAATGCAGATTTTTTCGGCTGTATCGACTGTATGAAATGTTGTGTCGTGATATATGCGAATGCAGATTAGCCATCACAATCAGACCCAATATAATTATTATATTCTAATAATGTTCTAATCTTCTGAAATTTCAGGAAGTAGACGACACAAACACAGTGGTTGTGATCGTCGACTGCGAACCTTCAGACTTGCGCCAATTGTTAACATTCATGTACACGGGTGAAGTGACAGCGGCTAGAAAGAGACTACCCTCATTGTTGAAATTGGCACACTCACTACAGGTTTCTGGATTAACTGACGCTGATACTGTGAGTTTGTATTTTTTACGAGTTAGTGTATCTAATGGATAATTTTATAAGACTTCTTATATTCAAAATTAAACATTTATTTATTCAATTAGTTATTAGACTGCTCCTAGATGCACTTTTGAATCATCATAACATAGTTTTACCATATACCACCTCTGATCTTAAAGGTCGCTAGGTTCGATTCCTAGTGGAATTTAATAGAAAAGAGGACTTGGCTTATCACATTACATTTTTTTATCATTTCAGAACCCAACTGACGTACCAAAAGAAAATGAATTAATACAACCCACAAACGATATTCCAATCGAAAGCCAGTCACTGCCAATCAATCTAGAAAAATCTATTATTAATGATTTCACACAGGACAAACCAATAGAAATAGCACAAGATTTTAATAAAGAAATGCATAAGGATATATTAGCAAAAAATGACAAATTAAGTAAATTAGATCAAATTGTTCAAAATTTATATAGTTCGCATAATATTGGAAATATAGTAACGACACCGACGCCATTGATACCAAGCTTTACAGGTGAGTACTAATTTAATTTTTATAAATCTTAAAACTTACATCTGACTTTTTATGTGCATTATGCAATTAATACTTTGGTACTTACGTTCTAATATTTTGTTACACTACCTCGGTGAAGAATTGAATTAATCTCAAATCTCTTCTTTCTTCAAATCTATTTTAAGGTGCATTTTAAAAATAAAAACAAGACAAATCAAAAGCTTTATTCATTTTTTTAACTTTTTCATTCATTATGGCGATATTTCTCCATTGTGTTATCTAATATTAAAATATTTATTAATAATATTAAATTGCAAACTAATTAAATCCCAAAAAAAAGCCCCAGCACTCAGAAAATTCATTCAAGTTCATTAAAGCGAAGTATATTACAGCTACCTATTCAAAATCACTTATTACCGTAATCTTCACTTAAAACTTTGCAACCAAAATCACCTATTATTAAAGTAATATTCACTTAAAATCTATTTCCATTTTCCAGAACCTCCACAACCCCGCGACTGCGACAAAAAGTGGCGTACCCACTCCATTTGCACTATATGCAACAAGCGTCTCTCGAACCAGTACAACCTGCGCGTGCACATGGAAACGCATGCGGGGCGGCGGCACGCGTGCAGAGCGTGCGACCACGTGTCGCGATCTAGAGATGCGTTGAGGAAACATGTTGCTTATCGGCATGCCCATACAGCATTACGGCATCCTTAATGTGAAGAAGATATTTCAAAAGAACTGAAACACTAATAAAATCAAGCGTCCAATTTATTTACTCCTTTTTAGAGGCCCCACAAATCCTTAACTTTATTTATTACTCCCTATTAGAGGCCCCACAAGTCCGCTACCATATCAAATACTCCGCGTGCAGAGCGTGCGACCACGTGTCACGGTCCCGAGATGCGTTGAAGAAACATGTGGCTTATAGGCACACATATGCACATACTGTTATGCGGCATCCTTGATGTTATTCGAAGAAGATATTTTATTTATAAAGAACTGAAACACTAATAAAATCAAGCTTCCACTATACAGTCGAGAATCAAGATTATACGTTTTTGTATTAATTCATTTTTTCCCGTATATATGTAAAGACTGGGCAGTTAGATGCGGTAGTCTAGTACACCAGATAGATAGTAATGCAATATAGTCTTGCGTATGCAAGTTTACGCGATTTAAATTTAGTTTATTTTAAATTAAATTATAGAAAAATACTTTCTTCACAGTAAAATCGTTTTGTATACTTTAATTTATTTAGAAGATAGAGGAAAATGACATCATATACATGTTATGGTACGTAACAGGACGTAATTTTACTTTTATTTTATTTATACGTATAATATAATATGTATAATAATTAGCCCAATGTTTATTTATGTATGTACTTACAATGTTTTATAAACGAATTTCATTATTTTAAGTTATATTTAAACGATTTTTTGGGTACTAGTTTAAACAAATGCATACTTTCTCTTTTGAATGGATTTTACTGTTAATCGAGATTATATCTTTGTATGTGTATTTCATATCATTGAACGAAAAGCCGCTAGTAGCTTCTTGTAATCGCCAAACTCGATACATAATGTAATAAAAATTGTTTTATAAACCCTCGAGATAAAATCTAATTTGACCATCGAATTTGCATTGTGGAAAATAATTTTATGTAAAATAAGTTAATACTCAAGCTGAATTATTAATTGTAGAGTTAATATTTATTTTATTTCCTTTCTTTAACTAATAAAAAGACACTAAACTAATTGTATATACTTTAAACCAAATAATGTTAAACTTGAATAAATAAAAAACAAAATACAAGTGTACACAATTTATTTATCGCCTTAAATACATAGTTTTAGTAGAAAAACGCATAAAAATCGACAAAAACCGTACAAAATTAGCTAGTACAAAAATACTGTTCACAATATCTTGTCAACACAGTCGGTTAAACAAAGCGTAAATGCGTTTCACACAATTAGTTGACGGGAGATACTCCTAAAATATATTTTGTCATTGGTAACTCATGTTTATAAGCCATTTTTGCCTTATATGCAAAATTAACTTAAAAAAAATATTATCACACGGTAGTATATTCAGATTGAACCCTAATTCTTTGTCTTTTCAATTTTTTTTTATTAATTGATTAGTTACCAATGACTAATGAGAGATCTAAATATAAACTCAATAAATATAGTTTCAGTAGAAATGCAGTTCAAGAGTATTCCTATTAATCTTAAAAAAAGCTAAATAAATACGTTAGTTATATTTTAAGGATAAAACTCTTCTCGTTATATAAATATTGACTAAATGTTCTTAATAATTTAAACAGAAACAGTGATATTTTAACAATATTGTAGTTTTTAAGGTACCTTTTATACAAATAAATTGACAGACGACGCAAAACTATTTTTTTTTATAAAAAAGTTAAATAATAATTATTAAGAACATTCAATTATAAAATGAAGACATGATTTCGCACATTTTGAAGTTTTACTTATAGTATATGGGGCCCCTATATAGTAAGCATTAGGGGCCCCAGGTTAGCGAAATCCGTCCCTATTAAAAACTATACGCATCTACAGACTAATTACAATATTTTGATAATACAAGTAGAATTAGAATAATATAAAGATATTTTAAGGGTTTATACATAAGCAATAATTAAAAACGTTGAGCACAGAGAAAAAAACTACATTATATTTAATTACCAAATAATATTATAATATGTAGTTACCAATAATTATATGATACTCAAGGACAATTTAAAATCAAGCTCATATAAAAAAGATGAGATTTTTTAATTTATCAAAAATATGAGAGCATAAAACATGTTTGTATAAGAATAAAGCGCGTCACACACGGTGAAGATACTATAATATTTTATCTTAAGATACTGTTATATTTTATATTACAGTATCTTAACGCATCCGGTATCAGCGTTCGGACCATCATTTTTCTTTTTGTCATTGCGTACTAATTACTCCTGTAGAACCGCCATCCTGTTACAAATGACCCACAAAATTTCGCGTCATTTGTAACAGGATGGCGGTTCTACAGGGGTCTTAGTACGCCATGACAAAAAGAAAAATGATGGTCCGAACGCTGATACCGGATGCGTT
>CAJQZN010016222.1:0-16131 GCA_907164685.1 Colias eurytheme | reverse complement strand
TTCAGCGAGTGTACGGTGCTGACTGGTGAGTGGACAGTGAAAAAGAGAAAAATAATAAGTTTTTTTTTTAATGAGAGAGTATGTGACTGGCTGGTGAGATGTAGTATGAATTGAAAAGAAAAAAAATTACGTTTTTATTTTTATTGAGAGAGTATGTGACTGGCTGATGAGTCGTAGTGCGAAAAAAATGGCATGTTTTTTTATGAGAGTGTCTGTGACTGATTTACCACTCAACTTGTTTGGTTGTACAATGAAAAAAATAAAGTAGTAAATATGTGTAAACTTAGTGAAAAAAATATATTTTATGAGTCTTTCAGTTTCATTGCTTCTATTCACATGCTGTTAGTCCTATTTCCTTATTAATTATGTATTATATTATAGAGTTATAAAAAGAATCGAATAAAATTTAAACGTAATAGAAATATTTCTAATCATGTACGTGTGTTTATCCATTATTAATGAACATAAACGGTACTTGAACATAACTTTACTGGCCTACAATAACGTTACGTGCAAGAAATCTCGTGCAAAGTATTCATTTTCATGTTTTACAAACCGATAAAAGCTACTTATATGGTTAATTCAAAAATCTAATAACATTTAGCTGTACTCATTATTCTGTAGTTCCTAACAAGAGAAAAACTCAGATAAATGATAGAACTGCTAATCAGTCATAGAAATATGGCTGTCATTTCTCCATAATATATCTCGCTATTATTATACCACAAAGCTCTAGACTACAATGGACCCGTTACCGTATATATTTTGCAATTCCCTTGGCTATGCTTTACGTCGTTCCAATCTCTTTGAACTGCTGTTGACAAGCCCCTTGGTATTGCATATCTTTGGATAGGCTTTTTGATATTTTATTACAGGAATTATAGACCTGAAAATATGGATTTGGTTATTTATTGTTTGTTATTTGTTGATATTGTACACTTTAGTAATGTGGTAAAAGTCTCAAAATCTCATTTTCGTATTTTATTGATATCTTAGTAGGTAATAATAACTTAATATTTTTTTTAATTGATAAAGCAACTCTCATACATTTTTACTTAATCTACTTCGTACAGGATAAATAAAAGCAAAGCCCAAATTATGAGACGAGAAGATTTGAATTACCTATGTTCCCTCACAACTTTAACATGTTTTTTTTTAAATATTATACATTATCTTAACAAAAATATAATATAACTGGCTTCCGCCCGCGACTCCGTCCGCGCGGATGTCGGTCTTCGCGTGGATGGTCTCCATTTTGATTAACTCTGACAATGACATCTTATAAATATCTATTGGACCCAAATACGGCTAGGCCTACAATAATACGCAACGTGTGTTCGCGGTTCTACAGAACAACGTCTATGGATAAAACTGAAAAATTAAGATTAATCTTTTTTCTACATATTTTTCCAGGATAAAAAGTATTCTATTTTACGCCCAGGATAATAAGGTATAATTATACCAAGTTTCATCGAAATCGAACCGTTAGTTTTCACGTGATGTCTTCACATACAGACAGACAGACAGACAGACAAAAAATTTTTTAATCACATATTTGGGTTTGGTATCGATCCAGTAACACCCCCTGCTATTTATTTTTTCAATATTTTCAATGTACAGAATTGACCCTTCTACAGATTTATTATATTATGTATAGATAGAGGCAGTAGTCATAAAAATAAAGAAAATTCTCCTCGAGTTCAAAAACTCTTTCACAAAGGCAACTTGGCTAATACTAAATTGTTTCTGCTTAAGTAACCATAAAACACAAAGGTGAAAATTTAATTGTGCGCGGTCAAGCAAATACAGCGGATGGGCCAAAACATTTGCCAAGATAAGAACAATTTCTGCCAGATGGCCAATGATACGTGAAATTGGATAAAATACAACTCTTTATGATTGGCCGTCGATGAATGGTCTTCGTAAAATTTCTGCGCCAATAAATGTTGGTTTCTCATATTATGTGTACCACTCTAGTCCCCTTTAATGTTTTACTGCATGCAAAGAAAAACACTGATATTGTATAATATTTATTGAAAAATAATCCACGTCTGCAATTTTAAAATGATATTAATCTTGTAGAATAAGCTTAGAGTTATCCCCAGGAACAATAATAATAATTAACGTCAGCATTCATGATACAGTTAAATTGAATTACGTCGTCATACAAAATGTATGCCAATGCTGATGCATAAAGCAATAAATTTCATCTCAATATGTGCTAAAACTCGGCCACGTAAATTCAACTAAAGCGCGTAGTTCACTCAATTTGCAGTTCCCAACTTAGTTTATTTGATTTGAAAGAGCATTCCGAAGGACTTAAATTCTATTCGAATCGTTTCAAACGCGTAAGCATAACATATTTCTACAATCCGTGATATGAATAAAAGTTAAATGGTAAAACGTGATTTTTTTGCAAACGGTACCTATCATAAATTCAATACAGCGTAAAGCAATTTATTGTTTCATATTTTATATTTGATTTGCATTTTTAAAACTGTTTCGAATTTAACACAATTGTTGATGCAGGCTAATGCGTTATTTTTTCGGAACATAAAACTTTAGGGCCCATTTATTTTCATTAAGGTTTCATTTTGTATGGAATATTTAACTTTATAAGTGTTCCGTGACTGCTATTCATAAAAGTAAAATATTACTATGATAATAAACTTATTTATAAACGTGATTAAAGTTTCAGTGAGGTGATTTTTAACATTTTTATCACTATTTTCATATTTATAAAACCTAATGAATGGGTCGATTTAGATAACATAATTTTAATTCCATTGTTCTTTCGTTCAAGTGAAAACGTAACGATAACAAAGTTATTTTTACCCTGTATTTTATTTGTAATCATTTCAAAATTGATACTAGCTTTTTATCATAATTCTAAATCATAATTAAGGAAGGAACGTTGATCTTATTTTTTATATTCTATTTCTGTATACCGTTTTACGTAAACCTTAAGTAATAAGATTTAATATTGGTTGGTTAAAATTAACCAAACAGAGGTCCCGTAAACGGCCATATGACATTTTTAGGAATCTACATGATATTAAGATACCTGTTTATTGCAAACTGTTTAAGGTGCTAGATGTTGATGAGGAACTCATATATTTTGTAAATTTGTAGAGTCTAAGGATTTATCTTATACTAGGGGCCGATTTTTCAATGCTTGAATAAAACTTATTCGTCGAATAATGTATAAAACTACCATTTTAAAAACGTATTCTAATTGCCCGTATTTGACAGTTTACGTGACATTTTAATATTATCGTGTAATACTTTATTGGACGGATAAGTTTTATCCAAGCATTGAAAAATCGGCCCTAAAATTAATGTTTTATTTCTAGGTGAAAGTCCAGCGGCCATGCAAGGAGGTGCTCATTGGACAAGAAGCCGTGGATTTCCATCGATTTTAAGTTTAATATGTGCGGTACATTTAAGTAACCTTTTTACAGATGTGATCAATAAATGAACTTTTAAAATTGTGTATATTCGTTGTGTTTGAATGAATTTTACGATAAATACTATTCTATAAATGTAACAAATTCCATTTATAAATTATTAAAAGATGTAAAGATAGTATATAATAATAATTATACGATTGTAAAAATTATTTAAAGACCCTGTTTATATTTATTTTATACGCTCGGCTATTATGTTCAGAACCTTTCCATTAAATTGTTTGCTTCATTTTTATAACAATTTACGCAATGTTTATATTTGTTTATTTCCAATGTTGTTGTTTCATTATTAACTCTTATAATATAATTGCTCGTTAACAAACAATGTATTAAAAACGACCGACATTAGAGTTAGTTTTTTTTAAATACATTGGATTTGTTTTATGTCATAAAAATGTTGTAATAAAAAAAATAATTTCACCATGATTTTGAAAGTGTAATTCAAATCAATATACCTTTCAATAATTATCGTCATCTTTATATACATTATACTTTACTATAATATATACATTTGAATGTTTCTTAACTAATTAGAATTAAAAATACGAAAAGGTACTGAATATAATAGCCAAAATAATTTCCAAAAAAATATTGTGTGATGTAAAACATCGAAATTGTAAGTATCTGTGCCAATGCATGGATTTATATCCTATGTGTCAGGGTAAATTTTGTTTACATTCGAATCCACTGTTGTAGTAAATCTATGTAGTATATTATCTATAGTATAGACATAACATTGTTTTCAAACTCAAAGTTGATTTCAATAAATGATAAGTTTTTTTATGAGCTTTTATTTTCATCTCTGCTTCATTCCTAGAAATAGTGATATTATCATATGCAAGAAAATTCAAATAAAACACAATTTCCTTCATCTCTATGACCTATTTAGTCTCACGAAGCGTAAATCCAAATAATAACTATCCCGTGCAGTACACAGATTATTAGTATAAGCACAAATATATACATTATACATTTCAAATGAATGCTGAATAAAATAGACGCGGGATTAAATAACAGGGAAATGAGAACACGTTTATTAGGACAAGTCTTGTTGTTGTTGGTTTATGCATATTGACCGACTTTAAAATATGGTTTTAAATTGCTTAATACAAATAATATTATGAAGCTTATTTCTACACTCTATGGCCTAGCGTTAATTCCCAAGAAAAATGGATATTATATTATAATTCTAATTTAACAAAAAGCTGAATCAATTTCAATTAATGATCCGAACTGGTTAAAATTTAAATGGAACCAATTGGAAGGCTTTCCAATAAAAAAGATTCGTCAAAGTCGGTTCATCCAGTCTAAACTTCTGTGGTACCTACACAACAAACAGTCGTCTTGTGATACTCTTTTTTGAAGACGGCTGATTATCAAGAAATGTAGATTTTCTCAGGTGCAGTCATAAGTTTAAACATAAGTTTAAAATATTCCCAGATTATACCGAATTGGCCCTGTATTATAAGGGGTGTTGTAAATTTCAGAGTTCTCTCTAGGAATACGTGTGTGTTACATTATTTTATGTGGCACAAATGGAGGTTGTTTCTTAAATGGTAAAGTTATTTCTGCTTTTAAAGTATAAGGAAATGAAGCTTGTTTACTGCTTACATAAACATTAAGCAGAACCTAGGAATTGTAATTATATCTTTGATTTAAAGGTTTGATTTCGCAGAAAGTTACACATATTATATTAAAGTATTATTTTACCAAATTTATAATAATAAGAAACAGCTGGCATAAAAATCGTTTTTAATAAAACTAATTCTTAAATCACAGATATTCTTACAATGGTTTACATAAGTAGTATAATTATTATATTCCCATTCCCTCGCAATTTAATGGAAAATAGCGTCCCCTTTCTCTGAAATCTCAGAGGAAATATACAGAGAAATGAGTTCTTTCAAACTTTAAAGGGTCTCAAGAAGTCTGCATTCTTACACGTGACGTTTCATACAGCTAGTCATAAACACGCCGGTCTAGCATTTTCACCTATTTATTTCAACTCTCTCGACACCTTTTGTTAAAATGTAAATATGGAATGGTTCTCTCAGTTTTTATTATAATATTCGAGCTTGAGTTAGCTCTTATGGAGCTGGGCGAATAATTATGGGACTTTATGCTAATAAGATAAGATATATTAAAAAAAATTCACAATATAGCCACTGAAAAATGTTATATGAGCTTTATCAGAGCTTCCCTCTTACTATTGTGTAAAATGCATTCATTTTAGTGGTTTTTATGCAGCATATTTTTCCACATTGAAATTATATAATAGTCCATCCAAAATCGAACCTAAAGATGTAATGAATTAAGTCTAGTTTCAATTGATAAAGACCGTTCCTGTCCGTTTCACTGATCAATTTTACGGGCTAGCAGATAATCACCCTTCTGTGACCTGCCATATCGACACCTTTAAATTTTGTACCGAGGATTTTTAAATTACAAGCTCATAGCTGTCGCTTAAGATTTAGCGATATTTCAATTTATTAGTAGGGGAATTCTTTCCACTTACATAATGTTAACATCGTATTCTACTAATATAATAGGTAAATGTAAAAGTTTGTGAATATGGATTTGTGGAAAAACTACTGGAACCAATTTCATCAGAATAAACTATAGTTAAACTTAGTAGAAATTAGTTCCATTTGCCCGCGGGCTCGTTTGCGGGAGAAACCGCGTGGCACAGCTAGTAGTTCCATAATAATTTTGCAAATAGGCCCATATCTAAGTACCTGAGGCTGTGGTAAATATGCATTAACCCAACCTTATTATATTATTGAGGGACGATCCTACACTACATGTATGTATGTGTACCACTATTCATGTACACAAGATAAATGTAGGCCTAGGGAATTCGTACCGACAACAGAGTGTGAAACGTTTAGCGGGAACTCCACACAGTTATTTATGTTTACCATTTCACTTGATACCTCACAGAAACTAGGAGCGCTTGTGCCGGCGGCGAGTTACGCTTGAAAGGAACTAATCGAAACCTAGCCAACAGAAAAGTGCTCGTAGTTGAGCTGATATATTGCTTTGTACATACAGTATACTTTATTACGAAACCTACCTAGTTCTGATGTGTTACAGTGATGTGATTTTACTTCAAAATTCACGAAATGTGGAACTTTATACAATACAATTTCTACGATAATAATCCTTGTCGTTGTAAATCACTACGTAGTGTAAAACAAAGTCGCATTCTCTATCCCTATGTCCCTATATATTATTAAATCTTTAAAACTACGCAATGGATTTTGATGCGATTTGTTTTATAGATGGAGTGGCTCTCGAGGAAGGTTTAGTATATCATAGTAAATGAGCTGCGCTTCGCAGTTTCACCCGCGTGGCTCAGCTCCTGTTGGTCTAAGCATATAAATATACTGTTGATATAAGCATATAAAGCCTTCCTCGATAAATTCTTTTGGTATTAGATAAATACCGAAAGAATTTTAGTTCCTCAGATTAGCGCGTTCAAACAAACATGCTCTTCAGATTTATAATATTTAGTATAGATTAGGTTTTAGACAAAGCGGGTGAAGCCGCGGGTGGAAAGCTACTAAAAAATGCTCTTATATTACATTACTAGCGACCCGCCCCGGCTTCGCACGGGTGCAATGCTGATACTAAATACACTACAGAAAAACTGTGAACGTTGTATATAAAAACATAGCGGCCCGCTCCGGCTTCGCACGGGTATAAAATATAAGCCGGGCGGCCGGGCGGTACCGCCGCAAACGCTGCGTCCCGCAATTTTTAAATCTGTAATATCTTCGAAAATATTCACTTAAATCATACAGTGTAAAGGGCCATATAGATCTATATTAAATGAACAATGTATTCAAGGTATTTAATTGGTTAAGGATTAATGTTGTATTGGTTAAAATCGCTTCGAAAATTAGCCATTATTTGTCGTAAAAAGTAAATGACAAAAAAGTTATTGTGGGTTATCCATAAGAGATAGACATATACCATCGCGGACTTTTCTGTAGACCTTTTCAATGTGTATAATACTAAGTACATTATTTTGATAAAACTCTTAGGATTCAGCCTGCGTTTGCAATGTAAGCGGAAAAAATGTAATTTTTTACGACATCACATTAGAAACCTCGAAAATAACAGTACTTCTCCACTATTTAATGGATGTTATTATACATAATATAAACCTTCCTCTTGAATCACTCTATCTATTAAAAAAAACCTCATCAAAATCCGTTGCGTAGTTTCAAAGATTTAAGCGTACAAAGGGACATAGGGAGTAGGGACAGAGAAAGCGACTTTGTTTTATACTATGTAGTGATACGATCGCAATGAAGCAAGCGGTACATGTAAAATGGTCCTCATTAATATCGTCGGATAATGATTCTGGATTAAGGAAAGTATTTTTGAAAAAATACCTACAAAATTCAAGGCTTTACTTTTACTTAATCAGCCTATTTTTTATATAATTTAATTAAACAATATTGCTTAGTATAATTACTCATTATAAATAGTATATAAAAACTTTTAATTAATAGTCACTGAACGGAAAAACCTTTATGCAAGCAAATCAAAGTAGATCACGCAATATGTGGGATATTTTTTCAATATAAAAATATAATGCTTCGTAATGAATACACTATTGAATCATCTACACGGGTTTCCTAATAGGGGTGAAATGTTCCACATTATATTAGCCAGTAATAGGGCCGTAGGACCACGACCGATATGTAATTCAATAAGTAGGTGAAAATATTTTGTAGACGAAAAACGGAAAGAAAATATATCAGCATTTATTTTTAATACCGACATAAAATACAAATACATGGTCTAAATAATGTGTACACATAGTACTAAATGTTCATTAAGTCCCTCGCCTGTTACCGCTAATAAAAACGCGAATTAGTAAGGGTGGATGGATAGATGATTCTTACTCTTTTACGCAAAAACCCTGATCGGCTCTAGATGAAAATTGATTCAGAGATATTCTGGATTATTACTTAGCTACTTTTTGCTCAATAGGCTGAAACTAAAATTAGTTACTTTCTATTAAGGACTTTATCTCGACCAAGTTTCAAAGCGATTGCTTTTCTGGGAAAATATCACTATTGTGCTACAATATTGTGAATAGCTAATAACAGTTTTGTTATTAGCTATTCACAATATTGTAGCATTATATTATTATCATAAAATACTCACATTGTATGTAAGGTATGTTGGTTGAATCTCTCTTCGTCTATTGATTACATTCATGCGACCAAGAGAGCATAGTTTCTAGTACCTATATTTTGCTCTTATTTCAACATTGGATATGATTGTGTCGAAACCACAAGGTTCTTAATCTTAACATTCCCAGGAGGCAACATAAACCGTCAGCGTAACATTTAGCGGGTCATAAGGTTTAAAATTTCCGTTGGTAACGCAATATTATCCAAGTATTAAATTGTTTGAGGGCTAAAAGCCGAAATTGGGATCACATCGTTAAATTTAATCTATATCCTAAAGCATTTAGGCTCGCCAGGGGCACTTCAATGTGGATTATCCCGGATTAGTGTAGAATGCTGCTGATTGCGCCGAAGCCTTTTATTTGAGGTTGATGTGACTTTATTTATACGGATAATGAATTTGCTTTTAACTATCTTGTTTGCTAGAGCGACTTTAGAATACAGTTCTTTGATAAATAGTTATTGTAATACTTATTTAGTGTAACAGTTTTTATTATCAGGTATGATCATTAAGAATCTGAAATCAATGTTTTCCTTCACGCAGATGTTGTTTTCATACTCAGTGTCAAATTCTCGATTGTAACCAGTGTCTTTAACCTTTCAGCTAGCACTGCTTATTATTCTGCTCGTGTTCTTATTCAATCTTTATTATTAAAATCGATCACGTCAAACCGTGTTTGCCATTCAATAATATACAAATGAACAAAGCTAAACTTAGTTACGAATGCCGCTCGTGCATTTCAAGATGACGCGAAATCAATTGACTGCTAAGATTGGTTTTGTCTGCATTGTCATTCGTATGCAAACAACGTGAAATCTTAAGTGCTAACTAAACTATGAATTCTTGTTTGGAAGAAACTATTGTCTTAATCTGATACTTCATCTTGAGTGTTGTTCTATTTAGTGTACATTCTTGTTTGGAATGAACTATTGTATCTGATACTTTTTTTAATTACTAGTCAACAATCACAATATGTTGGTTAATTCTAAGGATCTAGTCTGCTCACCAGAAAGAGAGTTTTAGTGTAGCTCTAAGTTACACAAAAATATATTACTTTAATTTACTAACTACTAGACGTGGGTCGGTGGCGCGAGTTACGGGACAACTGGGGGCGACGCTATGTGAATGTGCGACAAGACCGAAAATCCTGCGTCAGCACAGCACCTACAGAGTATAAAAGTATTAGATTGTACAAATATAATGTAGAACATTACTTTCAATAGTCGTAAAATTACAAATTACTGCATTTTTTACACTTTCTATGCAACTGCGTTGAAATTTCACTGAATTGCAAAATGCAAGTCCTAAAGAACACGAAAGTCACAAACAACAGCCAGTTCATAACAGAATCTAGTAGCTCTGTGAAATAAAACGGTCAAAGCGCTTAAACGTACAGGAAAATAGTTTGATTGGTCCCCTAACAAAAGTTTACAAAAGTAAGGACGACTTCGAAATTGACTTAACTGTGATAATGATGTTTCCGTGAAGTTACGTGAGTGACAAAGGCTTTTTTACAGTTTGACCCCTTATCGAACTCTCCAAGCAATTTTGAACTCTATTGACAGGGTTTGAAGAATTCTTACCGTATTTCGATATATCATATTCTTTGGATAAAAAACTTGAAAGGTGCTGATAAATCGTATGGGAAGATAGGTATCTATAGACAGTATGGTATATGGGATATTAAATAACCCATTGACCACCGAGCGGCCCGATCGGGCCGAGACACAATAGATTTTCTATTGTGTCTGTGATCCGAGGACTGACGGAATAATACATTTTTATGTTGTGATAAATCATAAAACGTAACTGATATTCCCATCGTAAATTCTAATCTACCCTATGTATTTTAAGCTCACCACTGCCAAAATTCAAAGTTCAAGAAAACGTGCAAAGAACGCAAGATAATTACTTGGCAAACGAATTTCCAAAAATAAATATCCTCTCCTACTTTGCCTAATTCCCTTAACTAGACGCTAAGCCGCTGAAGCGACTCGACCTCATAATATTTTCTTTTAATTATCCTTATTTAGGCCAACATAAACGCGTACCACCGGTATAACATAGCAAACAGAATTAGAATAGATAACAGTAGTATTGCTCGTGTGAATTAACAAACCTGTTCCCTATAATTTGGAAATTATCCCCCAGGCGTTAGAAAATTAGCAGGTTATTCGGTAAACAAGCAAGGTAATGAAGTTTAAACTAAATTAGTTTATGCGCCCATTGGATTAGGGAGCATTTTGGCGTGCGTCTCTTGATGTTTTTCTTTGCGTTTCGTGCTAATAGTGATGCATGGTTATCAGATCTACAATAATTTGCTTGAACAGCAATTCTTTATATAAAATAATAGTTAAAGGTGTCGGAATAAATTAGATTTACTGTAAGCACATTTTGATTATACAAACAATACAAATAAATATCCCTTAAATGTTATATACGATGTAGCTACCAATGATCATGGTTAGGTTTTAAATTTTTGTTAAAGACATTAAATATTTAGATATATAATATTTTGACAATGATTTACCTTTAATAAATTTCAATAGTAGTATTATAACTTACCAAGCGAACCACCTAATAAAATCTCAAATTATGATTCTAACTTTGGTTCGAAAAAAAGGAATATAAACTAATGAAATGTTTATTTCATTTTATTTACATCATAAACATTATACACTCGACAAAATAGGTACGCAGTTTTTATCTTGAGATAAGAGAAAAATGTAGAGAAGGTACGCATAATATGTAATTGGCTTGTATTGGCGTGGACTCATATAAAAAGTTATAAAAGCATTATAAAGCTATTTTTAAACTTATATAAATCTTGCGTTAACAAACTAAACAAAACCTGTTAAAAATAATTACATACTACAAATCACACAACAAACCATCGCGTGAAAGTCAATCAGAGTAAAACAAATCCGAAACCGTATTATTACGCCACATTTTCACAAACAAAAATTAATTCACTGTTATAAGAAAGGCAAGCTAGAAAAACCCCTTTTTGCGACCACGCTAATTAAGTAGTATTCCAGTGTTTATACGCCCTAGTTTCGTGCCAACGTTTTTTTGTTCATAGAAACACTGCGTACGTAAATATGAGTTACAATAACAACTTGCTAAATGAAAAATTATCTCGCCGTGACGTTGGATGACACTTTTAGATGAAAACCATGTTGCGAGCTTCATTCATTGAAAAATGTTTGCAAGTAATGCCCTTTTCACGCCGGGAATGTATGCGATTTCCAATCTTGTGGACTAATTGCTTTGTGTTTAAAAGATTTAAATGTAAGATTTAAAAAATTATGTTATGAAGATGAATGTTATAGTGAAATTTTCAAATCTGTGAAAACTTGTTACTCTTTCACGCAAAAATAGATCAGAACGGTATGAAAATTTTAGACACAGGTAACTAAATTGGATTATAAAATTAATTAAGTTTATTATAACGAGAGAGGCAATACACCGTTCTAATGGTTCTAATGATGATGCAGTAAAGTAAAATAAGCTAATAATTTAATTATTCTTGCTCCTAAGTACGATTTTTTCATGAAACGAATCTTTGAGAACATTAAGATGTGATTAAAAGATGCTAAAATTTTATGCTTTCTGTTTAATATTGGAAATCAAAAATTGTGAGACAAAGTAATCTAAAAGAAGGTTGCTTTTGTTTTTTTAAAGATATTTTAACACTACTGTTAAATGAAACGAGTGAATTCCAATGCGTTAATGATTATCATTCGATTTAAATAAAAACAAAATTGCACAGATGCTTATCAGAATTTCAATTACAGGTTAATCCCTTAAACAAAACGTTCGTCGAATTTAAATTCAATAATTTCTCTTTTTCAATAATAAAAGATTGGATCCATTTAAATATTCGTTAACGATACTGAACGTTCAATAATTTTAACCGACACAATGCATTCATCGATTTTAATTATCGTCGTGAATAGCGCATTATGTACCTTTTGCAATAATGATTGGATTTATTTATTTATTTATTTATTTACCCTTCAATAAAACTATACATAGAAAACTTATTGCTAATATACAAAACAAAAAAAAACAGTATAGTTTATTAGGCGGCCTTATCACTTAGAAGTGATCTCTTCCAGGCAACCTGGGCAAAAGGTAACAAGCTTACCTACTGAAATTACGATGGTAGGTAGAAGAAAAAAGGCAAGGAACAAAAAACAAGATAAATAAATAAATGATAATAATTAAAATAGATATACAGGTAGATATATAAATAAAGATAAATATCGATGAATTTTAGATAGCATTTGATGTTGTGCTTAAAATTCAATCCTGCTATAATATAGAAAAGAAAATATACATAATCTTGTTGCATTTCCTCTCCCGCCAGGTTGTTTGGTAGAGATTGCTGTTTAGCAATTAGGCCGCTTTTTGTGCAAATTATGCTTTTGTATTTTACTATTTCTGCTTGTTTTGTCATATTTTGTACAGTAATGAATTATAAATAAAAAAGAAGAATATCGCCTGTTAATTCTGTCCTTATAGGCCTGCTTTTCTATACTAATAGAAACAACAGCTTTGCATTTACGTCATTTACATAATCAGTTATTTGTAAATAGAGATAGAGATAGATCAGTTGTTTGAATACTATATTATGTTATTATTGATAAGAAAATATGTATTGAAACAACTGTTATGTTAATAAATCTTTTATATTTCAATAAAAACATATTTTTATCAATGTTCTTACGTTTAAAAGCATTAATGAAATTAAACCGAAAATAAATAATTGCATTGACGGTTTACCAATTAATAAAAAAGAATTAAAAAATACGAAATTAAATAAGAACAGTAAAACAGACTGAAACAATGGATCAGTGTAATTATTCGGCGAGAATTGAGCCTCCAGCTACCACAATATAAAATGAAAAAAGTAAACAATTTGATTCATTAATTTTATTCGTATTTAATTGTTACATGAACTGTAGGTAATAACAACTTACAATTTATTCGATTGTAATGCAATTATTTTAATTTAAATTTGTAAACGATAAACGTTTGTTAAATGATTTTTCTCAAATTTTACTTCTTATTATGTATCGTCATTTTCATATTATTTTTATAAAATAGATATTTATAATGTCTCCTAAACATTTATTTTCACATAATAATTTCTATTGTAGCTTATCCTTCCAATAATTTCGCATGACTGCAACTTTATAGATATATTTATATCATTTCCATTTCAGTATTGTACAATTTTGCTTTTAATTACCAAAAACCAGCTGACAATAATTAATAACAATCTTGACTGATTTTAGAAGAATCTAAAACAAAAGAATAATACATGCATTTAAAACCGAATGTTTCAAACTTTATCGCATTTCTTTCATTTATTCCCAGGTTTTTACTTTAGGATCAACTGGGTCTCCATGAAATTGAATAATAAAATTACGAACTCTTACTCAAAGTTTACACAAACTGAACTACTTTTGGAAACATTTTTGAAACTTCTGATTTATAACCATTAGGTTCCTTAGTTCGAAAGGAGTTACCGCTAAAAAGACTTCAAAAACTTCTTTGGGCATAATATTAAGAACGTGAGTTAGGTTGAAGTGCTCAATGTTCTAGATTTTGGAAAAGGTAAGACTTGGTGTGGAAACATTAAAAATTTAGGATCACCTTAATAAATTCCTTTACAAAAACTTTATCATTCTATGATTAACTAGAATGGAATACAGAAATATCGAAGTCGAGAACTTACCAAACGAATTCTTTACCAAAGTCGGCCACGGTGAAAACTTCCGATTTACGAGCCTTTCCTTCTTTTTTGCATTCTTTCGCCGATAAAGTAGTTGCATTGAGCGTTTGTAACCGATCCGTAAAGTCAGATTTTTAAAGGAAATTTTTATCTAGAGTTGAAGAAGAAAAGGTAATTTCTCAAAAAACATGTAACTTTTGAAACATCTGCCGACAAATAGTGGCCTATCAGACTAATCTGCCCCCCTAGTCAAGTGGCTTTCTGTTAGCGTAGCGTTCAATAGAATAGACTACGAATGTATGAGATTGACGTAAGCTGTAGATAATCTACCTTCTAGGGAAGCGCGTACCATCATAAACCACATCTCATCTTAACATCAGGCGAGATTTTGGTCAAACGCTTATCTATAAAAAAAATAATAAACCAGCATTTACCTCATTGTATATTTTCTATAATCTTTCGAATTAATTTCCATTTACGTACGTTTATGAAAATGTCTCAAGTACCTATTCTACCTTTAGTGAATTAGATTCTTTAAATATTTAACAATGTCCATAGTTATTCTGTCATAGCAAAACCAATTTACGTTAACAAGGTAACATCTCATTAAGTTTCATCAAGCATAATTGAATATTCTATCACTTCCGCATTACCGTTTATGGTGTTATGATTTCAACTACATGTGTAAGCTTATTGGATAAATATTATTTGTAATAACAAATGTTCCTCACCTTATTATCATTATAGGGGTTCTGAGTATCTTTGTATGATGCTACTAATGTCAAAATATAAATATCCGAATAAGGACGTGCCAATAATTATTCAATGGACGTTATTCAAATGGCTCTAAAACTATTTCATTTAATTTCACAGCTTATTGGAGGTTTTAAATTGGATCGTTAAATAATCTAGTCCAGTAGTTTTTGAAAACAACATAATATAGAAATACAAATCTTACTTCTTTTATAAGTGTAGATGAGTATTTTTATAGCTAAACCATACATGAATCGGTATCGGTTTCCCTGCGTGTCACAAACGAAACAACAAAACACAAACGTGTGTACAACAAAAACTCTACGTACATTAAATGTAGTTTTTGTTGTACTATGAACTTTTAGGTATACGTGTGATGGTTTTGTCTATTTTCAATTTCATTGTGTAAATCAAACAAGGGAAAAAATGTATATAGCATAAATATTCTAAATAAAAACAAAAGTGCATTTGAATAATATTATTTCATAAATTCCATTTTAAAAGACATGAATCAGATTTAGTTACCAATAACAATTATTTACCACCACCACTTTAAAGCTGAAAGAGTTAATTAAGAATTAATAGTTTTGGCGATCCATTTTCTGTAGTAGTACACCCTTGTGAAGGCGTCATAACCATAGGCACATTTATTTAGGAGATAAGAGGCAATTCCAACTACTGCATTTCCTTCTACTAATGGTCCGCCAGAATCACCCTGTAAAAATTTTTAGGCATGAGATATTGGTTCGTATATACTTTTATGATAGCCCCTTTAAAATACTTATAAAAAAATATTCATAGTCTTTATGTCTATTGAAATAAGGAACTTTATATCTTGTAAACTATCCTATCTCACCTTCCCAGAGGATCCCTAAAGTATTTTCCTATGGCTTCTTAAATAATATAAAGGAAAAAAATCCAAAAGTGCACGCCTCATAATTTTTTTTTAATAAATATTTA